>JANTPZ010004024.1:0-32347 GCA_025593235.1 Vachellia pachyceras
AAAGTAAGAAAGAGGAAAGAGGAAAGAGAAAGAAGAAAAAAGTATGAAAGAGAAAAGAGAAAGAAGAAAAAAAGTATAAAAGAGAAAATAGGAAAAAGTATAAAGGAAGAAAAAGTATAAAAGAGAAAACCTAGGTTTTTAAACTAAGGTTTTGTGATCAGAATAGCTTTTTAGAAAAAAATTTTGTACTTGGACACCCAAAATCTAGGTTTTGAAACCAAACCTAGGTTCTAGGAATAGGTTGCAAACAAGCCCTTAGATTAGTTTTTCTAACTTGCCCAGATCTTTCACTCACAAGAGGAATAGACACCCAAAAAAAAAATCTTTATCAAAGCTTTTTAAAATTGTGGCCTTCATTACTGAGATCTGCTGAAGGTTTGATATAAGCTGTATGTTTTGTATCATATTTTAATTTGATGATTTGATTCTCTCAAGGTTTTTTTAATGAAAAGGATAATTATTAATAGCATGAAGTTATAAACGACATCAAACATATCATGCATCTCTCACTTCCATGAAAAATTTTATATTACTAGGTTGTAAGCTAATTAACGAATGATTGTGTAAGATTTAGTTCATTCTTCTCTGCATCAGCATTTAATTACAAACGATGAAATTTATAGTTAATGAGAATCTACTGTAAGAAATTCTGGACGATTCTTGTAACTTCACCATTACTAAACCCGTAGCATATACTTGTTTTTTTTAATATTTTCTGGGATTCCATGAATCTGATGCGAGACCATAGGGGTGGGACAGGGATGTGTTGGATAAACTCTATCTTTCTCCGGATGATGAGCCACGCAACCCGCAGAACCATTCAGCAGAACGTGCTGCTCCAGAAGAAGCTTATAGGTAAGAGAGACATATGGTAAGAACATATATCAATAGTATGCATAAGGATCATCTATCACCCAATTAAATTAATGTTGAAAACAGTAGCATATATAACGATATCGTTTTCTTTATAATATATTCTCTTTGTTTCTTAATTTGTTTTGGTTCCTTTCCTTTATAATGAGATATGGGCAGCTGATCAATCTACGAGAGATATAGCATGCAAATTAAATAATAGACTTGGACTTTGGACGTACAATAAAAAAGCTCTCCCTCCTTCCCTCTCTCTCCTCCCCCTCCCCCTTCTCTCTCCTGGACCTCTGACTTTGGCCATATATATAATTCCCTATTGGATATTGGATTCCACCACTCTCACTGGCAGATTTAGTCGACAACGCAGCAGTGATTTCTCAGGCATGCAAGCATAATATTGATGTTACATAGAATGATATGTGCTTTGATTCTCCGAACTTTGCCGAAAGATAGTTCTTCTTAACCCTAATATAACAATAATATATATACGTTGTTCTAAAGTTGTTATTCCAGCATTGATCTTTCTCTCCCTGTTCTGCCACCCCTCAAGAACATTTCGATTATTATCATACACAGTAAAGCCTGATGCTCTCCAAAGCATCAACTTGTTCATTCTTGGGGTCACCGTGATCAATCATCCAGGAGCATTCCCCTTATCCAAAACCAATATCCGATAGCTACTTTTTCCTTCTCTCTATCTCTCTATTTAACCATTACTTAATGCTATCCACTTCCTCACAACAAACCCCTATAAATAGATGTCATACTCTTGTTAAAGTCCAACACGTCAAAAAACACTCACCAATCAAGCCCCATATATAAACACACAGCGTTCTGCAGAAACTAGTAAAGCCAGGAGTAGCCATGGATAGAGTGAAGGATTTGGCGTCAAAGAAAGCAGCAGTGATATTCACAAAGAGCTCGTGTTACATGAGCCACAGCATTAAGCAGCTTTTCTACGAGCAAGGAGCTAGCCCTGCGGTGCATGAGCTTGACAAGGACCCGCATGGGAGAGAAATGGAGTTGGCTTTAAGGGCTCTGGGCTGTAGCCCTACAGTCCCTGCGGTGTTCATAGGTGGCAAGTTTGTGGGTTCTGCGAGAGATATCATTTCTCTTCATGTTGATGGCACTCTCAAGCAAATGCTCATTGATGCTAAGGCCATATGGTTTTAGCTACCCACTCAAACTCCTAGCAACTACATATATATACATATACATAAAGAAGGAGCTCCGTGCAGATAAATATATGTATGTATGTATCTACGTATATATGGTACTGCTACTGATATATATCGGCGATCTGCAAGTATATATATCCATGGAGCTCTGTCTCGTATACATGTTTTAGAGTCAGTGTTTTACTAGCTAGGGACATTCTTGCTTTTTCTTGAGTGTCCCGTTTTGATTGTATGCAAAGACGACATACAAATCGATACAAAAGCAGTGCTTTTTCTTGTTCTGGTATATTTTCTGCAAGTATGACTCTATACAAGGCATAACTACTCTTCCAGTTACTTGGTTGATGGTCTCCTGCTAAAGATGAGAGCTTATTGGAAAATGTCATATTTCCTCCCCCGTACTTAATACAACAATTAATACAAGAATTAGATAAACCCATGCACAACGGATTACTTTGATCTTAGATATAAGATATTAATGTACTTTATCTCTTAAGTTTATAATTTTTTACAAGGTGTGTATCTCTTTTGATTGCACATGTTAAGGGTATTTCAATTAACAAGAATAATTCAAATGCATGTAATCAATAGTGGTGTTTTAGGAAAGCCAACAAACTACTTTCCTTAATATCTGTAAACTAATCGTTTAACTCTTGTATTAAACGCAGAACGGAGGTAGTGGCTGATAATGCAACTTTGAAGGCATAAGATTCATCCCTGATCATACTGAAGACTTCAAAGACATGCTTCATTGACACACTTTTATCGGACTTCATTTGTTCAATATGCTCACGCAATTATTAGAGAATAATTAGTCCTCAAACCACCTTAAATGAAAAATTATAAAGGAATCTTCTGCGTCATCAAATCTAGCCAATCTACGGAAAACATATAATAAAATGTTATTATTTTTTAAGTGAGTAGTAATAAAGAGAAAAAACTAGATGCTGTTCTTCACTTCTTAATTGGGGCATCTGGTGCAATAAGGGATACTCTTGTTCCGTAGCCATGACTTCAATTTTGTGGCTAAGCTTCAGAAAAAGAGGTGATGCCAGAACTTTTTTGTTGTGTCTCTTTGTTTATTCTTCCATACCCACAAAGGGCGATGACACGTTTCCTCTTTGACTTCACCTTTTACAGTATAAGATATACACGGAATCGTTTTATAAACTAAATTATCAAATACCGAAAATTGACTATGGGCCTTGGATTAGATCAAAATCGGGAATTCAAAAATGAAAATAAGTTATAAGCTCAGTATTTTACACGTTTAAGTGAAAAGGCGATATAAATTCCACTTATTGTTTTTTTTTAACAAAGTCTAAAGGAAAGGTCCAATGCAAATTAATTACACTGATAAATGAGATTCTTAGAACTCTGGTAATTAACTACGTGCAGGTAACACTGCACAGCATGGATGGTCTATCTTTGTGCGTATACTAATGTACATCTACACACACAACAGAAAGTCTCATGACTCTATTTCTCAGTCACTTGTAACATGTCTCACATAGATCAAGAAAAATATTCAATCTTTAACAACTTTTCAATTTTATCATTATTTAATATTCACTATGACACGTGATAACAAAGTCAATACAAAATAAATAATAAGTAGAATTGTGCATTCATGTGAGAAATTTAATAAGATGACTAATGAATATGATAAAATAAAACACTCTTTCTCTGCTCTATAAATAGGATAAGGGAGTGATTGATAATAATCTGGCTCAAATATAATAGAAAGAAGCATGCTTGTTCAAGGATAACATTATATATATATATATGTATATATATAATGTTTCTGCATGTCTGAATATCTAATCCCTTTTCATTTTTTGAAGTATCAGTTTATCAGCGTGTTCCATGAAATATTAATGTACCAGATGATCAGGGACGCTCTAGCTAGTGATAGGGAAAAACATACTTCAATTCCATTAATTAATTTGCGGGGGTCGTGTTAGTGTGCCTCCTCTTCTCAAGGATACAGACTTTTGTGGTCTTTTACCCTTCCCTTTCAGCAAAATAGCTGGAAAGACCTTCCGCTGTACTGGGAATGTGGGTTGGCCCGCTGACAGAAATTTTTTTAAATTAAACTTTACTTTTTTTTCCTTTCCTTTTTAATTTTTTCTCATGACATTATATAGTTATATGATTCTTTTTCCATCAATAAATTTTTAATAAATATTTTTTTAAGTTTTCAAAAAAATAAGTATTAATGTTTTGTTATAATTTTAAATATAGTATTATATGAGGTTGATATGAAAAAATAAAATATTTTACTCTATTTTTGAATATATTTGGTATTATTTATCATAAAAATAGAATTTAATATTAGTTTTATCCTTATAAAAAATATTAAGATGAAAAAAGGTAAAAATATATAAGATATGACAATTTAAAAAATTTTTAAACAAGCGGGCTGGGCAAGGTAGGCTAGCAAATGCCAATCTGACGGGCTGGGCCCAACCCGCATCACCGATACTACCACTGTCTAGTAATACACACACATGTACGTGTAAGGTCTTCTACACATGCGGCAGCAACACACATTCACCCTCCTATCATATATAAGATACCTTCTAATATGAAATAAATTAAAGTTGATCCTGTGTAGTGTCAAATATTTTCCCTTTCTTACCCCTATGACTTGATAATAATCTCATGACTTGATCAAAGGTTATACGGTCCATGTTTTCCATACTGTTAATAAAAATATGTTCAGACAAAACTCATCTAACATATTTTTTAGTAAAATATAAATTACGTTGAAAAAGTAGCTTATACTGTTAATCCAAATAGGCCCATGATCTCTTCTACAAATAACAAATCAAGGCTTCTTTAGATAAATGTTGGGGAAAATGCCTTTTATTTCAACTAACTTTTGCAAATTGAAATTGTGATGAAAGTTAATTAATTGATTTAACATGATTTATGTTTGGATACACATTTATAAAAAGATTGATTTTGATAGAAGTTGATTTGGATTATATATAGAAAAGTGAATTTCTTCAACGCACACTTCATATTTCTCTCTCACACACATGCACATAGGAAGCTTAAATAAGGGATGCGGCTAAAATTACCACACATGACCAAAAAGAGAAAAAATATAATAAAAGATCCTATTTTTTCCATTGCCCGATTTATATCTTGTCTTTTCTTTTTTCCTTTATCATATATTATAGTTCATTTTATTTCAATAAAAAGATGTTTGATTGTAAAAAAATAATTATTTTCTAATGATATTTTTAGAAATAAAAATTTGAGAATGTTACAAAGTCCTTGTAAGTTTACCATGCCATATACAAGTAGTATATCTCAAATTTATCCCATCACAAATCAAATGCTCTTAAATGACAGGAGTAACATGTTACCTCTTGTTTAAACATTTCACACTAAGGCAACATAGGCACTGATTTTACTGGATATTTTTTTAGGCAACTTTCCCACTATTCAAAGTTCCTATATAAATGAATTAATTTCTTGTCCAAATAGCTTTCACATCACCCATAGAAAAAATAGCCCAAAAATCAAATTACAAATAACAAAAAAAAATGAAAAACCAAGTTGATCTCAAATATAGTCAACAATACATGGTGTACCAATTATTTCAGCAATATCCAATACACATAGTTACTTTAATGCTTATGAACAAAGAAGAATTCACAAATACAATGCAACATATATAGCTAAAAAAAGATAAAAAATGATCCATTCTAAATCGTTAAACCAATCAAATAGTCATTCAAGGGCAAAAATAACATTTCAAACTAAAGAAATCATCCTCAAAATAATCTATTTTAGATTCCCAAGAGATACGTACAATAAAGAGGAAAAAAACCAATGGAAAATGCTTCAAAACAGGTTAATACATACAGTTTTGACGAGGAAAAGGCCAAAAATGGTGAGGAAAAGCTAGTAAAAGCCCAAGGAAGAGTCCAAAGAGGTGGTAGGGCAAGAGAGGGATCATAACTTCCTCCAAGTCTTCTCAAGTCTATAGTCAAAAAGACAAAAACGACTGGGTCAAGTTTCAAAATTTTTCACCTTCAGTCTTTAATTATTATAACATGTGACGTCTTTAAAATTTATAAAGTTGCATATATATATATATATATATAACTGACGACTATTGTCCAACCTTTTGAACTTTCAAGTTAATGGCAGGGTAGCTATAGTCATCGGTCAATTATAAATAACTGATGACTAGCATCATAAATTAAAAAATTCATCGCTATTGAAATATGAAAACCTTCAGTCACTTGTTAAACAAATAAACGACGGCTAACATTCAATAAAGTTGTTGATTTCAGTTATAGCCGATGACTTATATGACATATTTTATCCTTCTAACAATCGAACAATTAAGGTGTCAGTGATTTACGTAACTAACGACTTATATAATGAATATTTAACTTATTTTTTCACTTATACTCTTTAGGCGTAAGTTATTTTTAATAACCTACGACAAATGTTTTTTTAACTTCAATTTTATTACGAAAATGTCACAGTTTTTTTAATGCCGTTGGTTTCATGTTTAATTTAACCCATGTTAAAAAGGCAACGTTAAATCTAGTAGTGATCTCTATATATAGAATCCCACAACCTGCAATTGTGGGAGAGAAGGAATCAAGCAAGTTGTTGAATGCAACACCAACGAATGATAAACCCACCGTAAAACATCTCAGTCACAGTCTTTGTTCATAAATAATATTCAAAGCAGTTGATAGTGAGAATCTATTTGACCAACTGGCCTAGAATTTTTCTACTTTCCTCGCCTTTTCAGAGAGACCTAGCATCGGTGAATACGCAGCACACGTCTTCCATAAATTATAACTAACTATGGTCAACTAACTAACTAACTTGCCCTAATAGATCAGCCCACATTCTTAACAAAAACAAAGTATCCAAATTAAAATATATGATATTTATATGTCTACCAATAAGTGTAACTTGAGTGTCGTCTAGCTCTTCAAGATTCCAACTCTCGTCCAGTTAATCAGATTCATATCAGCGTGCTGATCTCAAAGGGCTGCTTTATACTGGAGCATCTGAATCGATCACCCAAAAAAGAACAGCTTTTTAGAAGTTCTCCGTTCAAAGATCCCTAACTTGTCCCTATAAATAGCCCTAGACCCCCAAGTTTCCTCCTTATAGGCACTCAAAACTCAACCATTGGGGTTTCCAAACAAGTCTAAAGAGATAACCTCAAAACCTCAAGACACACCTTTCATCCATCAACTTACACACACCTAGCTAGCTAGCCACATACATACACACACATATATAGCTTTTCCATTTTTAAATTCTAGCTAAAGTTTGTGTTGTGAATATATATTGTATAGAAGTAACAAATGGAGAAGGTGACGAGGCTGGCGTCGGAGAAAGAGGTGGTGATATTCGGCAAGAGTTCATGTTGCCTGTGTCACTCAGTGAAAGTTCTGTTTCAACAGCTGAAGGTGAGGCCTAAGGTTTACGAAATAGACTTAGACCCTGAAGGCAGAGAAATGGAGAAAGCTCTGGTGAGTCTGGGCTGTTCCACCCCTGTGCCTGCCGTTTTCATCGGAGGCATTTTCGTGGGCTCCACCAACCAAGTCATGTCCCTTCACCTCAGTGGAACCCTCAACCAACTCATCCAGCCTTATAAATTAGCTTGACCTACTACCCGACCTAGCTACACAACAATGTAACACGCAGATATATATCTATCTGTCGCTACAGATATATATTATATTCCTCCTGGTTCTACCAATAAACTCTTTGGAATCAATGTCTGTGTAGTATGAGTCTATGTTTTTATATGTTTGATTATATATATGTCAAGTGCTCTGTTGTAATTTATTGCATCTATATAGTTTAATCTCCTGTTATATTCTGTATGAAATTTCTTTTGGAAATCCTGAACTCAAGAAGCCCCACCACTTCTTCCTCCACAATTTCATTCTCTGCTCTTATATCTGTTTCTGGTGATTGGCAGTATTTAGTGTGAGCTACAGATCATGACACGTAAATATCTACAGAGCAAATACTTATGCATAGTCAACCGAAAGGAAAAAAACAAGAAGAACGAGAAGTAAGAAAACCCACGCTGCCGCCAATGTGCAGTGATAATCTTCAGTGTACGCGTAATGACATTATTTGAAACATTTAAGCATGGGGCTTTTTTTTTTTTTAGTTACTAGCGGTATTAGGGTTTAAGATTAATCTCTTTGAAACTTAGCACTTACATGTTTTTAACCTTTCAAAAATGCATTTGTCAAAATTTGAACTTATAGTGTTTTTAAAGAGGGTAAAGCCGCATACCACATCAACAAATAATTTGTTGGTAAATAATGGGAATTCCCTTTTTTTTTATGAATAAACCTGTATCCAATACTTTTTCTGGATGATATTATATCATGCATTCGAGCAGCTAGCTAGCTTGATTCATGGTTGTGTTGGCCATACGGGGCACCTCTCTACATACAAGTAATTATTGCATCTATATATTCAGGTGTCGAATACGAGGCCAATGATTAAATTAGAACAACAATTTTTCAGTTTACCCAAGTGCTTGGTAAAATACAATGTTACTGATTAAGTTGAAACAACCCTGATCAAATAAACTGAAAAAGAAAGGGGAATAAAAGGCAATTTACATAAACCAAAGAATATTAAAGTCATAAAAGGATGCTTAATGAAACAGTTTATATACGATATTTCTGCATTGATCGTATGCTAAACATCAGTTAGTAGGGAGATTCGTATATTTTCCATACACACACAAGGTGCAGGAGATTCTTCAACTTTATCCTCCCTCCATAAATAAGGGTATCCCATTCTTTATTTTCCTTTTCTTTCGTCTTTGCATTTCCTTATATTCTCTTTCAGTCCCCACTTACCCCCACTCAGTATTATGCTGTTACTGAGCTGCTTAATTAGGCCTTGCTTTTCAAGAAAGACACGTACGTACAATATCCACTAAAATAAAAGTAATTCACGACGAACTGATTTAGTATAACCCAGGTTTTTAAAGTTTCATAATTTTGTATTCTCTTTTTACTTTATAGAACTTTTGGGCCTGACTTGGTACGGAGTGATTTAGAGGGGAATGTAGGAAAAAATATTGAAATGAACTAAAAAAAAATTGAAGAAGTATGATTATAGAATTTTAAGATGTAAGATAAGAAGATAAAATTTAATTACAAACTTGTAATCTCATTTCTCTATTTTTTTTATAAAAATCCTATTCAGAAATTTTTCACTGGGCTGCTCATTTTCCCTCCTTCCCCTCGTATCTAACAAACCGGTAATATAATCTTGAATTACAACACGATTTAAATGTTTAGTATTATATTGAAATTAAAATATTTAAAACGATAATTTTGATGATTTTTTAATGTGAAACCAAACAATGGGTGGGTGAGAGATGTTGATTAAAATTAAATGACTATGTGCTTGTTTATAAACTCATTTTCGCCAACGGTGCATGTAAGTTAAGATACAATCATCTTGAAATCTGTAAAATCCATCTTGAAATCTGTAAAAACCATCTCAAAATTTGTAAATCGTTTCGAAATCTATAAAATCACCTCGGAAGACGTAACTCCTTTCTCTCAATGGATTTCTCAAACACGCATAATGTATGTATATGTCATGTAGAATTTTTAGAGAAATATTTCGATATCTGATTCAATATATGATATGCCAGAAGATTCTCAGCCCCAAATACTAACATGACATTAAGACATTGACGTATATATTTCAGGGAATTAGATCTGATCTGAGTGTTGTCGGTCAGAGAATCTAATTAGAGTCAGCTATTGCGTCGAGGAATTGATGCCAAGTATCGTAATTCTCTCTAAGAGGCTTCAGTTCAGCTCCAGCATGCAGGGATGTGATACTGTGTTTGTTTGGGAACTTCGTTTCTCAACGGTGTACACAAGCCGAAATAAAACCATCTTAAAATTTATAAAAAACCATTTTGAAATTCATAAAAACCAGCTTGAAATCTGTAAAACCATCTCGAAATTCGTAAACTCATTTCTCTCAACAGAACTCCTTTCTCCCAATGGATTTCCCAAATTGATTAATTGAAGCGAGTTTGTCGACTTGAGTGGACAAAAGCGAGATTTATTGACTGGGTCATCATCCGTCTGAATCTTCAATCGTGAGAAGCAGACTATACTAATTAGGTGATTGTTTGCGGTTTGACTAGTCAACACAGAGGATAGCTGCCAGGAAAATTTTATAAAATAAAAAATAATGAGTTTTTAGCATATTAGGAGGTATTAAAATATTAAATATATGTATTTGAACTTTTTTTTAAAAAAAAAGCTATAATTGTTTAAATGATTCTTTTATTAAGAGGGGTACTTTGGTCAAAGTAAAAATTTTAAAGATAAATTGAACTTAACCATCAAATAACGAAATGTGAATGGATAGAATTTTGGATATACAAAGGAGCTTTGTAGAACGCATATTTTAATTTAAAAGAGAGTACAGTTATCTGTATTTTTAACATAGAAAAAGAGGCTTCTTGTAATTTTTATAAAGTAGAGAGATAATTAATATATTCTATCCTTTTGTTTATGCATTTAAGTAGACTTTCAAATTAAAGGAAAAAAGATTGGTAAAGGTTGAGGTAACCTTAAATCTAAAAAAGTAAAAGATAAATTATTGCTAAGAATCAAGCTCAAGTAATTAATATCCATTGAGGCATTAATTTAACACTCGATATCCTTAAAAATAAATCATTTTTAAATTTGATCCCTGTGAATAATATCCTTTTGCCTTTGTGCGGTGAAATTAAGAGGCAATATTTTTAGTATTAATAATTCCTATGCGATATGCCTGTACACAATACGTCCAAAAATAACATTTTATTTATCCATCAAGTATTTGTAACTAATGATTGGATTAAATTTAATAAGTTTAAGATATTAATTCAGATGGTATTTGAAATAAGATAATAATCATTTATCATATCATATCCTTTTAGAATGTGATATTGTCAAGTCTTTCTATTTATTCTTAGAGATCCTCCAATACTTCAGTTCACCCACAAACCACTTCCTTGATCTGTTCAGAATTCCAAAAGTATCAGAAGTCAATCTTAAAGGTAAAGCAGGTAGCTTTGATTTTTATTCTTCTCATGATTTTATTTCCAGAAACACTTTAATCATGTTCCTTAATTCACTTCCTCACTCCCCTTAATTATCATGCAAATAAATACCCTTGCGTCCCAGATGAAAGTGCAACTCATAATGCGCTGATTTCCCCCAATTTATCAAGTCTAACATTCAAATCTTCATTTGTATTATTTTTAGTATGCAGTTCGAGCTCCGTGCTGCGACCAGGTCTTCCCATGTCGCCACTGTCACAACGAGGCCATGGTCTGTTCTCCCTCTTCCTTGATTATTTTTATACCTTCATTTCTATTCATTTCTAGATTGTGTATCATTCATATTCGAAGTTCTTGTCCGTTGTTTTGAATTCATGCATTGCATGTTTCCAACCTAGTTTCCATTATTTGAAACGAAATCTGTTGTGTTTGTTATTAAGAGCTCGCTTGACAACCCCAAAGAGCGCCATGAATCAGTCAGGCGTGATGTCAAGCAGGTAAGAAGATTGCCTCTGCTTCTTCTTCCTCACTTTGCCCTCAATTACTTACATTTTATATGTGCTTTTTTTATTTGTGATCGATATTGACTTATGCTAAAGCATTCTCTTGTGTTTGGTTTATTTCAGGTTGTATGTTCAGTCTGTGATGCTGAGCAGGAGGTAATTAATGTCTTATTTGTCGTGACTTAGCAGAATTGACTCTAATTATCTTCTGATTTTTCGATCACTTGATAATTCAGGTTGCCAAAGTGTGTTCTAATTGTGGTGTCAACATGGGAGAATATTATCTAGAGTCTAGAGGAGCGAACTACATTGAGGTTTGATTACTCCATCTTTTCTATTTACATTTGAACTATTGTTTCTCATGTTGCAGACAGATAAAGGACCGTTCCACTGTGAGGAATGTGTATTTGCAGGTTAGCAGTCATGCATTCAGACGATGAAATGACAAATCCAGTTCAGATTCACTATGATCTGGGTGTATTGTTTGAATCATTTTCTTATGAATTGTTTAACCGTATGCCATAACAAACTTTCTTATTTTAGGGTTGGTGATAACTTCTTTCATTGTCAGAAATGCGCTGCGCCTTCTTACCAACATTGCGCTTGCTTCTTGGTTTTTATGATATATTATTAAATGGTGTATTTTTTTTTTATGAGTACAGGATCATGCTATGCAGTGGACTTGAAAAATAAGCACTCATGTGTAGAGAACTCAATGAAGAGCCTCTGCCCTGTCTGCTATGAGGTTTGTGCTTTGGTTCTTTCAGTTGCTCATTTTATCAGAACCATATGATTAAATCTTTTCTGACATTATGGTTCTCTTCTCTTAGTATCTATTGGATTCAATCAAATCAACCGCAATTATGGATTGTGGACATACAATGCATATGGAATGCTTTCTGAGAGATGGCGGCCCAAAATCAGTTAGACTACGTTACACTAAATTCTCTTTTAAATTTATTGCTTTTAGATAAACATGGTGCATCATTAACAGAAGGCTCTTGATTTGCCATTCAGGTACCGTTGTCCTGTTTGCTTGAAGTCAGTATTTGATATGTCAGAGAATTGGAGACATCTAGATCTTGAGGTGAGCAAACCTTTTATAACCTTTGTCTCCTATCAAATTTCCCCTCCTTTTCAGGATCTCCTGAACCGAAGGGGGTTTTAACTTCCCTAGGACAGGGGAACTTCAACGGCCGAATGCATGAAGGATGCCAGTGGCATTTTTAATTCAACCTCTCAATTTAAGTTTCTAGCAGTTGTCATGATAAGAAAAGGCACAGAAACAAAGAAATGCATATTTGATTCATGGTGTCCCAATATTTTTGAAATAATAGAAAAACTAAGCCTTTTAGCTCATGCTCCACCCACCCTTTTTATATTCATTAAAATATTTTTTAACCAGTGGATTTGTTTTGACTTAGGATTCTAATCTGTACCTTAAATAGAAGGTGATAATAGTTCGTCTATGAATGTATTTTTGTTAACAAAAAGTCAGATTTTAAATGCAACGTCTCAAATAATTTTTTGTCGTAACTCCATTTTCAAGTTATTACTCCTTAATTGTATTCTTTCAATTTTCCTGTATCCACCTTAGCCCCCTGAATCGTGTGCTTTGGCCTCTGGTTGATTCCTTCCTTCAGCAAGACCTGCAAATCATTATTAAAACAGCCCTCCTAGCTAACAGTTCCAGAGTATGAATCTCCTGCAAAATCGTTGTCCTTTAAGATTCAAATATGCGCTAGCACATCCTTATTCCAATTAGTCAGTCAGAACAAATTTTTTTAATTTCTAGCTTGTTGAGTATTGAATACATAACAGAAGAAGTTATATTGTGTACCTCCATGAATATCACATGATGATTACTTATTACTGATGTTGCTTAAGGATTACAAATTATTTGGCATCTCCATGCATGGATCCTTCAACATTCTTCCTTGATCCATTTTCCCCCACTTTCTAAAGGATTTTGAAGGAGCATGTCTGCCTTTAGACTTGAGGTTTCTCATGCTCTTCCTTTATAGTTTTCTTAACTACTCGAAATTTTCCATGATGCTGAACATTGAGTGATTGCTACTTCAAACTTCAATTTGTGATTTTGAAGATCATGGCCTAGTCTATGAAGCTGGAGATTCTATGTTGACATGATTTTTTTTTAAACAGATTGAAGCCGTTCCAATGCCTCAGGAGTAAAAGACTGATGTAATTACTTACATCTGTTTTATTCTCTCTTGGCTGGTCTTCCAGGAGTATGAGTAGAAAAGTTATTAAATCCCTGATTGAATTTTAAAATCTAAACAATCTCATAGAATGGTTTCCACATAATATAATTGATTCATAGCTTCATATGCGCATGGTTATAGAAGAGCAAATTAGCATATTGAAAGTTTCTTCAGACTGGGATTCAAATAAAAAGGTGACGTGATAGGCAAAATGGAAAAGGCGGACGGGGATGATATTAGAAGTTTCTCATTTACAGGTTGCTAGCAAAATTTAACCAATGGGTTGCCTATAAATCTTACAGGTCTCGATTCTGTGCAATGATTGCAATACCACCAGCGAAGTGCCGTTTCACATTTTAGGCCACAAGTGCAGACAGTGCGGTTCGTACAACACCCGTAGGATTTCATGCACATCTGAACATCAATGAAGGTTCAAGGTTTTGTTACTTTTACCAGATTACAGATTTACATTTGCCTTTATCTCTGCCCAAAAAAATAAAAAGAAAAAGAAAGATTCCAATTTGACTTATGGCTTCATGTTGTATTACGATTTCGAAAGAAATTGTGATTATCTTGGTTGTGCGCTAGTCTTGAGAGTTTGCTTATGTATGACAGTGGATTATGATGACTCAGCCTTAATCATCACAAATCAGCTTGCATGAAGGCTTGGTCATCGAATTTATTAAGGTGATGAGAGATCCATAGAAAGCTTGATTATTTATTATTTCTTTACCATGATCGCAAAACTGGTCTTTTTTAAACGCTTGACGATGGTTCTGTGTTTCGCAGTATAGGAGATTTGTATCATGAGAAGGCGTTATCGGTTTATTGTCATTATTCCTTTTGGGTCTAATTCTGGCCATGTAATTAGGAATCTGGGCTTTCACAAGAATAGTCATCAAGTGAAACGCAGAATTGGTTTTTCAAGTTGGAAAATCTGGGTTCCGTTAAAGAGGCAGGATTGGATTCTAGTGTTGAATAGAAAATTCTTGACCTTGTAGAAATTTGACATGGATTAATGACTGCTTGTTTGATTTATATGCTACAACTACAAACGTTTCCGTATACCTCCAATTAAATTAATTATGAATTAAATTTTTGGTGGGGAAAGGGATAATGATTAGGGGAAGAGGTGTGGTGAGATTAAGTGTGTGTTTGGGAATTTCGTTGGGAAAAATGAGTTTAAGATTCCGAGACATTTTACAGATTTTGAGATTCTTTTACGGATTCTAAAATGCTCTTTATAAATTTTAAGATGTTTTTTACGAATTTCAAAATACTTTTTATCTTGATTTATATGTCTGTTAAAAAAATGAGTTTCCAGATAAGGACTAATATCACATAATGTGATTGATAACCACTGGCGGACCTACCTTATGCTAAGGGGGTGCAGCCGCACCCCTGAATTCCAAAAAATTAGATATATATTAGTACAATGTCATTTATTTTGCATCCATTCATTTACTAATTTTGAACCCATTGAATTCTTACTTAAATTTTTCTCAAAATATATTAAGAATAAATCGTAAAAAATTGTTTGCAACCCTAGGATCCGACCCCACCCCTGTTGATGACTCACTTTTTGGACGGACGCCTTTCTGATGATGTAGAGTTTCCAGTGACTTCAGCAGCCTCCACACTCATAAATATCCCTTTTCGCATCCCACAATGAAATCCTCGTGGGCTCCGCTTTTCCTCCCGGTCGCTTTCGTGTTTTGACTACGTTTTGGATAATAACTTGTATCTTCGTAGTAATTTTAGAGGATAAAACTTAAAAAATACTTTTTGAAAAAACTGAAATAATAACTTTTTTAAAAAAAATAATGGTTTCCATCCCATATCATATTTTGAAGAATAAAAGCTATTCTGAAAAATATGAGAATATTTGTTTAAATCATATAAAATCATAATTTTAAATGTTAAAAATTATTCTAGATTTTGATGGAGTGTTTGTTCACTTTATTTAATGAAACCATGATTTATGTTCTTCAGCAGGCGCAAAAGTCGGTTTGTAATTTATATTAGGATTAAGCAGGATCTATAATTTATATTAGGCATCCCTAGTAAGCATGCTTATAAAGCTCTACTGTGAAATTGGACAAGTTATTTTCTTAATAATATTTAATTCAACATAATTTTTTGTTTTTATTTAATAATTACTAAATTGCAAAATAAAAAAAGGAAGTGATGCATGAAAAAGTAGTGCTGGGAAAATGCGCTCAGCCCGTGGGTTGAGCCCGCCAACCCGTTGATTGAGGGCAGGCTGGCAGCCCTCATGAAAACGGGCCAAACGGGCTGGCCGGTAGGTTGGCGGGCAGCCCGCTTTTTTTAATTTTTTTAAAAATTGAACATTTTATAGTTTTAATAGGAAGATGATGATGTTTCAAATTTTCAATAACTTCAAATATTATTTTAAACCTTATTATTTCATCTTAAATGCATACTTACTTTAGAGATTGTTGATTATGTATTATGTTTTTGTATTGTAAACATTGTTGATTATATTTTTTTAGAAATGTATTGTATTGTTCTTCCTAAAAATCAAATAGACTTGGTAAATTTTATGCAAATGTGTTGCATTATTTTTTTAAAAAGAAAATTTCAATAAAATAATAATAAAAAATAAAATTTAAAAATAGAAAGAAATAAAAAAGCTAGCCTAAACGGGCTCGGGCTGAACCCGTTTGGTCAGCGGGTTGGGGCGGGCCAGCCCGTTTCCCAGCACTATGAAAAAGCCCTAATATTTATTTTTTTATTATTTTAAGTTATACTTGAGAATGTAGATATCCTTGCTGAAAAGGTGAATGGGAGAAGATTCTTGTCACAGCTCACAGGAGCTGGTTCTTTATTTTTTGCCCCTCGATTTTTGGGTAAAGCGTGGGCTGTCCCCCTCCTAGAAGGGAAATGGGCAATTTTTTAATTGATTTAAGTTCACCCGTCAATTACCGTAAATAAACATTTTTGAATTTTTAATTCTTAGTTTTGGTTTTGACTTATAACGGTATGAAAGTCAAAGTCAAATGAAAAAGGTCAGTGGTGAAGATATATATCACGTACAGCTAAAAAGAATCTTTCCTAATATATGTTTACTGGGATTTAATTTCAGCTTTGTGTCAAAAAGATCGGTTTTGACGGTGGAAGGAAAAATCATAAATCGAAGTATCGTTTTCAAACACAGCGCTTGATCAGCAAGAAATGATAGCCTGTCTGTCTTGCCCATTCATTCATTTTTATCCCAAAATTCTCCTTCGCGCTGTTCAAAAGCCATATTTCCACCCACCCGTTCCTTTTTCATAAATCTGAAGCCTTTCTCGTTTTCCGAGCACCGGAAAATATGAGTGATTCTCTGAAGCACCCGAGTCTGCCGGATAAAGATCGAGCGACGAAAGCTCAAAGGCCATGTGACTACTGTGGTGACTCCACTGGTATTCTCTACTGTCGAGCTGATTCTGCAAAGCTTTGTTTCTCTTGTGATCGTGAAGTTCACTCTACCAACCAACTCTTCTCGAAGCACACTCGAGCTCTGCTCTGTGATGCCTGCCACGATTCGCCGGCCACAATACTCTGTTCCACCGAGACCTCCGTTTTCTGCCAGAATTGTGATTGGGAACGGCACAACCTTTCGATGTCTTCGGTGCACGATAGGAGGCCACTGGAGGGCTTCACCGGGTGTCCTTCCGTGAGTGAGTTGTTATCGATTCTGGGTTTTGAAGATTTGGGCAAGAAAGCGCTGGCTTCGACTGAGGATTGTGGAGTATGTGGCGTCGGCGGTGGCGATGGGTCGGTGGGATCTGAGCTTGATGATGGCCTTTCGGATTTGTTGGTGTGGGATACTCCTGCTGTTGTTAACCTTGACGATTTGATAACTTCTACAAGCTCGTCTCACAATTATCAGGCCATGGAGGTTCCTCCTTTACCCAAGGTATATCTTAACATATATTCTCTTCCGAAGTTCAATTTTCAGATTAATTTCATCCATGATCTAGATTGAAGTCCCAACTCTTTTTTTTTTTGGTGGAATTTTCCCTAAGCATTCTGGGGTAAGAGACAAGTTATAATACTGCCAATTAGTAGGGTTGTTAAGGAAATTGGTTATTTATTGTGCTAAGTGATCTGCCTTGGGTTGTCTTCTTGGAACTTAGAAGAGTTGATGCTTGGAAAAAAAGTTTCTGTAGTATCACAATTTTGACTTGTTCAGGCTATTGTTGTTGAATCAGAACCGTAAGGCTGCTTGTGGGCAACACAAGGAAGAAATCATTAGACAGCTTCGTGAGCTAGCACAGTTGGAGCCCAGCTTGAACTTTGGAAATGTAGAAACTGAACCACTGAGCTCCGGGCACCCCATAGTCCCTGAACAGCATCTACAGTCGCCAAAGCTGTGCACAGGTTTTGAACATGAATTCGAGGCTGATTTTTTTCCATCGAATGAGGTAAAGCTTCTTCTATGCTGGCATTTTTGCGCTTAATGGATTTACACATGTATCTGGGTTCTGGGCAACGAATGCCTTACCATTTCATCTTTTGGTTTCATTTGCATCTGTTTCTTTTATTGTTGCTGTCCCTATCGTTTCCGATATACGTGTAATAGCTAAGAATTTGATTTGTGACTTATCATTGATGATTAGGACACCGCTGAAGCATGCTTGAGGTTCTGCTTTAACACATCCCAATTAACCTTGGATTGTTATAGTTTACCTGATGCCAGATTTTGAACTACTGATTGCTGCTTGGTTGATTATGTGCATGATATTCCTGCTAATTAATAATAAATACATTTGCAGACAAGTGTTTATGAGGGGCCAAGAAATAGTGAGACTGCAAATCAAGTGGTTCCTCCTAATACGTCTTTGTATAAAGAGGAATTTCTTGACTTCCATTCGGTTTCCCCCGTCTGTGGGAGTCATACCTATGTTAACAATGGTGGACAGCTTCCAAACTCTTTTAACTCCGAGAACTTATCTACAGTTCCAAAAGTTGCTTCGCATGAGCTGACAAGTCAAGAAAGAGACTCTGCGTTGTTACGTTACAAGGAGAAGAAGAAAACAAGAAGGTACTGGGCAATCCATTGCTTTTGATACGCATAAATCTGAGCTTAATGTTCTAATGCTTAAAAAGAAATTGACTCGTCAAGCTGACACCCTTTACATGGAAAATAACAGATATGACAAACACACAAGGTATGAATCACGGAAAGTTCGGGCAGAAAGCAGGACGAGAATCAAGGGTCGTTTTGCTAAGATAGAACACTGAAGTTGTGGTATAACGCCAGAAATGCAATGCGCATACAAGATTGTTTTTATTATTTCCACGAGCTATTTTGTACATAGTGTAGTTGTGTTTTATGTTGCATGGAACAATTATGAATTATCCTGAGCTAAAGCTTTGATAATACATGGAGCTATCATAGTAATACATAATGACAGTACAGTCTCCCATGTAATGATAGAATTTTGAGCTAGAGCTTTGTTTTTTTTTCAAGTTTTTTTCAGGATACGATTTATAATCTGGTTGCATCTTGACATAATCTAACTTCTTTATTCTTCCCATTGTCATAATCTAACTTCTATTTTTCCCTTAGTCAAAAGAGAGATAAAAGAAATTTTATCGATTAGTCTATCTGCTAGTATCAGATCGTCTTCTGGAATTTGTTGCATTCCTGATTAGCACACATGCCTGCCTCTATGGAATAATAATACAAACAGCCCCTTTGAATTGGAGATTCAGAAATGAAAGAAGCGCTTTTACCTATATTTGATCCTGTTTAAGGCTAAAATAGTGATTTTCCGTTCCCTTGTCAGCTCAACCTCATTTGTGACAGCTAAATTCAAATGAGACTAGTGTGTTTATGCATCATCTCTTGGACGTGGTTTTACCTCTGAAGAACTAGGCAGGAAGAACATATGTTCGTGGTTCAAACCATGCGAGGGGAAGATTTCTGGTTTGAACCCACTATTTCTACCATACATCTTGAATTTGAATATAGAATGCTTGCATCATTCTAAATATCGGCATAGACTATCCAGTTGATTTTATTTACTTCAGACGCAACCAGAAATTCCTATAGATGACAAAACCAGGTATGCAATTAAACACCTGATATACAACACTATGATTAAAGTTATTGTTTTTGAACTATGCTGGCTTGCATCTGAATAATCGGACACTTGGACTTTTAGCTTGAAAGAAAGTATAAGAAACGAATTTTTTTCACCTAAAAGTCTATACAAGAGAATCTCACCTAAAAGAAATCTAAAAGCAACAAAACCAAATTCCATTTCAGAAACTTATGATGAATCTGGGACGATCATACTCCAAAGTGGGTTTTTCTTAAGCTGCTATGAGACTAAGTAGTAGTTAAACCCATAGATTTGTTGGAATAACAAAGGCAGAGAAAAGTCATAATCGTTGACTAAATGTTTTTGGGAGGAGGCCCTTAGGTTGCAAGAGGGGTCCAGATAGCTAAATGTAAAGACATTAGGATGTTGGAAATGACTTGTTTAGTTCCCTGGTCTTCCGTGCCCGTCAAACCAAACCGCCTTTCCGTTGTCAAGCAGCCTAATTCTTGGAAGAGGACTTTGTTGATAAATTTTGTTAGAAAATGCTGGAGCATAGAGAAGTGGAATGACCAGGTCTCTCTGTTTCCAAAGAAGCTGGAGAGTGGAATAGCAAAAAGGTTGGAAATCTTTCTGTCAAGAAAAAATAATCTTATTAGAAGAAGCGAAGGTATCGAGATGGCTAGGAATCGAAAAGACAACCAACACTTAGACCAAACAGAAAAGGAACCGTAGAAGGAATACAACAGGGTCTTGGCTCAAGAGGAACTGCTCTGGTACGAGAAATCTCATTGTAATTGGTTGAAGTCAAAGGACAGTAATAGTAGGTTCTTTGACACAACTGCAATAATTAGAAGAAGACGTAATAGAATTGAAGGCCTTCGTAATGATAATGGAGATTGGATCTTTAAGCAAAGTAAGCTAAAAAATTCGTCTTTAATTATTATAAAGACTTGTTCAACAACGAACTCTCAGTTTTCACCCGCTAATTACCAGATCAAAGTTTCCAAGCGCTGAGGATACTTCAAGTCTTGCAGAAGATGTAACAAGGGAGGAAAATAGAAGCACTACTTCCGATTTTGGCACTTTTAAGGCTCCCAGTCCAAATGGAATTCAAGAGGTGTCGTATCAAGAATACTGGAAGTCAGTGGAAGATTCCATTTATGACATGGTTATGGGCTTCTTTAGAAATCCTATGTTGGTGCCAGGAGATCAACAATGCCAATCTTGTTCTGATCCCTAAGCATGAGCAATAGGAAACCATCAAGGATTTCAGACCTATATTCTTTTGTAACATCAGCTACGAAATCATTACTAAAATTATAAGTCCCATCTTCGGGATATAGTTGGTGTTGTGGGCAAACACTAGTGCAGCTTTGTTGCAGGCAAACAAAGTGGTGATAACATTATTATTGTCCAAGAAATAATCTATTCTATGAAATCTAAGACAAGATGCAAGGGATGGATGGTTGTGAAGGTGGATCTTGAGAAAGCCTACAATCATCTTGAATGGGTTTTCATTAAGGATACTCTTAGATCTCTTGGTGTGGATGAGAGGCAATGTAATGTTATAATAACTTGTATCACAAGTTTCTCCTCCCAGGTCTTTGGAACGGTGAAGCTACTAGTAAATTCAAGCCCTTTTGAGGTATTCATCAAAGTGATCCAATTTCACCATATATCTTCACTTTATGTATGGAGAGACTCAGTCATGTTATCTCATGCGATTAAGGAAGCCTCATGATCTCTAATCCAAGTCAAGGATGGGGACCCACCTCTATCCAACCTGTTTTTTAAGGATGATCTAAAATTATTTGGAAAAGCCTATAAAACTCAAGAGGAAAGGATGATGTGTTGTATAACCCAATTCGATGGTGCTTCTGGGCAACGAATGAACATAAATAAGACCAAAATATGCTTCTCCAAGAATGTTCATTCCTCCAAAGCTTACGCTTTGTGTCAGCATATGGGTGTTGGTTTGACGGGAGACTTGGGTAGGTATCTTGGTATACCCCTTCTTCATAAGGGGGCCTCCTTTGTTACCTTTGCTCCCACTTAGGAGAAGACGCAAATGAAATTGGCTAGGTGGAAATTAAGGTATTTGAACTTAGTCGGCAGAGCTACCCTTACCAAAGTCGTACTATCAACCCCTCCCTCCTATCATATGCAAATCATGCTCCTCCCTAAGGGGTTGATTTATGAATTGGAACAGAAAAGTAGTGGCTTCTTGTGGGGTGATAGCAAGGACAGTAAGAAAATTCACTTACTACCTTGGGAGCTGATTAACAAAGACAAGAAGGATGGTGGTTTGGGATTAGAGGCATAATGAAGCTGTTATTATGAAGTTATGTATTGAATATGTTAAATCACGAAGATGCCGTTTGGGTTCGTGTTCTCATAGCTAAATATGGATGTGGAGACCAAACGTCAATAGTTCAACTGAAGAGACCTCGTCAAATACTTGGAGAGGGATTTGTGCTATGTGGGGCAAGTTCATTAAAGGAGTTGGGGTAAAGATTGGAATGCTGAGCGGATCGGACTCCTTTCTAGTTCAATACTTGGACTAAAGTTAATGTTCCTTTTATTGATCTTATCACGGGCTTCGAGGCTATGACAAATAGCAGTGAATAGGTGTCGTGTTATGGGACATGAACAAGCATTGTAGATGGTTTCACTCACATATTGTTGAGAGGATAATGGGTGCCCATCCTCCCTGCAAGGGGAGAGGAGAGGATAACTTTTTTGTAAACATTCAACTAATGATTGTTTTTCTGGAAGTTCTGCCTATCATTTTTTGTCTATAAGTAATCATCAACAACAAGAGCCATTCTAGAAGGAGCAATGGAGATGGTCGATGCCGTAGAAGATTAGAGCTTTTATGTGGGTTTTCTATCATGGGAGAACTCACAGAGTCCAATTTAGAGCCAACTAGGCATTAGGATGTCTACAAGTTGCCCTTTTGGATGCAATCAAGATGAAGACCCCATGCACCTGTTATACGACTATGTCAATGCACAAGATCGATGGAAGTCAGTTGTCAACCCCACATGTGGCAGGATTTTTCATCTCTTTAAGGGGTTGATTGGCTCAATGGAACATCAAAAAGGAAGCAAGAAAGGCATTCACCAAGAAGATCCATTGGCCTATCCTTTTGGCTACATATGTTGGGATGGATAGATGCAAGAAGCTTCTTGGAGAAGAGAATGAGGCTGACACCAATAATACCAACTATACCTTTTTTCGGGCTTGTTGGGATTAATCCCTTCTATCACATTGCCAATTTTATAAGGGACAATGGATGGCTCACCAAGAGGAAACTCAAGTAGGGCTTGAGTCCTACAAACTAGAAATTGATGGTTCAATCCTTAGCTCGGGTTGAGGCCGCTGTGGAGGTGTTATTTGAGGAGCAAATGACCAATATATAGATAGTTTCAGTTGAAAGCTTACATCAGTTCTCCCAACCATAGCTAAATTAATTGTAGTCATCCATGGGCTCCATATTTGATGGAAAACCATGGTTATTCTAGAATCATGATTGTTATAGATTGTATCAAGTTAGTTAACTTATTGTCAAGGGGATGTGGCTATAACCATTCCTTCAAAGATATAGTGGAAGAGGCTAGATTGTTAATATATAGAAACTAGTCTACTGTAATTTAACATGTTTTAAGGGAGGGAAACATTACTACAGACCATCTAACCAAGATAGATCATGACTTGGTAGGAAATTTTTACCTCTTTGATCAACCCCACCTTCCCTACCAAAGGCGGCTTGACGAGGGTTCTTAGTTTTTTTTATGAAATGTTTTTTATATTTAAATGATATCTAGTTTTATTAAAAAAAAATTGACTTGTTCAACGGTTAACCAATTTCTCCCCCGTAGTTCCCATCTTGTTGCTTTCATTTTCCTATAATTGATACAAATTAAATAGTCAGAATTGGCTCATTATTCCAACAAACCTTATCATTTAGATTTTGCTTGGATTCTTGACAGGGCCACCATAGTTTGCCCGTTTCGAATCCTGGTTTTTGGGTGTAGGTACATCATGCTTACTTGCTTTTAGCATTGAAAGAAAACCAGCCACGCGTGACACTACTCATTATCACCATTATCACATTTATATATCACTGAACAAATTAAACAAGCGAACGACCTTTCACTACAGACCTAGTAAGCGGAACATGAAGTGAAGCGTGACAATTCATGGATCATTAACCGTACATTCAGAAACAATTAAAGAGACCTAGCTTTTATATATATTAACATTACGCAGAGCTACTGCACACAATTAAATAGACCTATCCACCACCTGGTCTGAGGATTTACTACAAAAGCAAAAGCATTAACTAAGCTCTTAACAACGATAGCGCATCATGTTTAAAAGACAAGAGAGGAAGAGTTGAAGTGGGGCCTGAAAGAAAAACACAAAGTGGCCTTCAAGGCTTTCAATGTGGTCTGAACGCAGAGAGAGCCACCAGGCCGAGAAACGCCGTGGAGCCGACCAGAGAGAGAACTACGGCGGTGGTCATGTGGCGGCAATACGCGTTGAACTCATCGCAAACCTTCATCCAATGCACGTGCGTGTTCCCCTTCTGTCCTATCACTCCTACTGCGGCCGCCGCTCCGTCCGCCGAAAACAGCAGAGCCGTTATCACCAGGTCGCACGTCGTCACCGCCAACCTCAGACTCAAGTTGCTGCCACCGTTGCTCCTTCTCGCCGCCACCTCCGTTATCACAAGAGAAGCTGCCCCGTAGGAGCATGCTATAGCATTCGACACCAGAAAATACCTGAGCCAGTAACGCAAATATATATATATAATATCTAAATATTTAGTGCCGTAGCTTAAACTAGCTAAAGCAAACTAGAAAAGGCAAAAAATAAAAATAAAAATCGTTTGGTTGAACTTACACAAAAGCTGACATGTATTTCCAGTTAGCAGTGGCTTGGAAGCGCAGGCCGGCGTAAAAGGAAATGGTTTTGGTCTCTTTGTCTAAGCCAACGATGAAGGTGGCTATAAGAGTGAGTGCGAGTGCGAAGAACCGAAGCAAAACACGGTAAGGTCTGAGACTGAGGGTGCTTGGAGCAGGAGTTATGTCAACCACCTTGCCATCGTCCACGGTGGTGGGCTTGTTCAGGCTCTCCATGATGCTGCTGCTGAAGAGTATGAAGAAGATGAAGAAGGAGATATATGAGGAGGAGGAGGAGGAGGAGGAGAGAAAAGAGAGGAGGGTTGATGATATAAGAAAAGAAGGAGGCAGAGAGGCCGGTGAGGGTGATGAATAGAAACGATGAATGAGAAAGTTGGGGGAAGTTGATTTGCATTGAAGCCACATCGTACGGCCATTATTTAATTCAATCAGCTATTCTCACTCAGTGCTCTACCCTCTGCTCTTTCAAATTTGTCCTCATCTCCTCCACTCATCAGCTTTGCTCTACGCCCTAATTAATGTAATTTGCAGTCTGTAGCTTCTTAACAATACTAAAGCATGTTTGAATTTAAAATGGGTTTTGAAAAATTAATGTTTTTTATATGTTTAGTTTGTAGTTTCGATTTAACTTGCATTTTACATTTGTCTACATGTATGTGAGTAAAGTAGACTTATATTTCATTAATTTGTGAAATGGGAGTATTAAGAGATCACATTGCCGAAACTTAATCCCCTTACTTGGAAAGACAAGTGGAAACATCAGCAAGAATGGAAGAAGAAGCTGTGTGTATTATTGTAATTTCATTTAGAATACACTAATCTACCATCATTTAATACTAATGAATTAATCATATTTTAAAGACTTTTGAGGTGAAATCCGAGTTACCCTTCCTTCTATAGTAATAATTACATAATCTCACACTCAAATCATTACATTATAACCATTTATATATACCTTTAAATAATTAATTAAATGATTAACACTCCGCCGGCTACATAATAGAAATTTTCATAGATGAAGCATTTTATTTCATTTTAATATTTTATATGCCAAAGGAACTATTTGTATTTATGAGGCGAAGTAATTTTTTGTTTATAGTTAACGGCCATGCAATAGCAAGGGAATTAATAATTAACATATGATTTTAAAATTTTAGAGTTTAGGAACTTACAAGGTGAGAGGAATTGTTTATATTTTTACCTTTATTATATGACATTAATTCCATTTTTCCTTTGTTCTGGCTATGGTGAATTGGTGATTGGTGAACCAGATATGGTGGGTTTTGTATCGGAAAAAAAGATATGGTGGGCTCAGTGTCCTCCAACTCGGAAACCCTTGGCCCAAAACTCGGTTTCATGGTTCTGCCCCGTAGACCTCTTTATTTGATTTCTTATGAAAAACCACAGTCTTTATATTTGGGCTCAACTGACTTCGCAGTTCACAGACACCCTCCTGTCACTATAGAGCTGGTAAAGCAGGCTAGCTAGCGGGTTGCGGGCTGACCCGCTGTCCAGCCCGCCAACTTTTTTTAAAAAAAATAAAAAAATAAATTCTTTTTTTACCCAATTTTTTCTTATAAGATTACATATTTATGCTATTATCTTTTAAATTCTATGAATAAATGTTCAATAATTTCCTAAAAATAGAGTTTAATATTACCTTTTCTTTTATAAAAAAATATTAGGATGAAAAAAATGTAAAAAATACATAATATATATTTTTTAAAAAAAATAAAAATGAGTTAGACGGGCTGAGGGTGGTGGGTTGACGGGCCCAACCCACATTACCAGCTCTTATATAGGCGTGGATTCAAAGAGACCTTTTGCCCTTGCTTCCCTCCACTTGTTTGGCTGGAAATTTTTGTAAGAAAGGGAGTCCCCTTTGGGTCAAAGATTTTTTAAAAAAAAGGGAGGACTCCTCTCCCCTCCTTTTCCTTTCCTAACCTCTCCTCCAAAATTGGGATTTTTTTTTGGAGCATTCCAAAATTAACCTTAATGATATGTTTTATTGTGAATATCTTATACCTATTTGATCATAAATGATATATTTTATTCCTTTTAATTATAAAATCTGCACTTCAATTCCTTTTAATTATAATTCTAACAAACTTTCTTAAAATTATGTGGAGTATGCGAGAGAGGGTGGTTTACGATCACATAAAGCACTTTAAAGTTCTAATGAGACAATCAGTCGTTCAAAGATCTACCTCCAGCATGCAAAGCGGTAATTATGGAAATGGTGTTTAGATCTTCATGTTTTTATTAAGATATATTGGCATTTTTATTAAGGTATATTTTTTTAAGGCAGGGCTCCTCTTAATAAAAATGCCAATATATTTTTATTAAGATATAACATAACTATTTTACCCTTACATATTAAGGTATATTTTTATTCATATTTTATATAAATTAATTTTTACATTAACATTAATTATTGCAACAATATTTTTATTTACAATACATGTAATATTATAAATTGAAAAAAAAATATTTTTATTTTAAATTATATTTTTCATTTTGAATTTAATAAAAAAAAAATTATAATAATATATTTTCATTGTAAATTACTTTTATAATAATACATTTTTACAATAATATTTTCAGTTTGTAATAATATATTCTTTAAATTTTTAACAAATTTGTATATATGTTTTAATTATGATTTTCTAATTTTTATTTTTAATTAATTTAATATTAATATATTTTTATTTATTATTTATTTTATTAAATATACTTTCATTTACATTGACGTACTTCTGTAAATTAATTTATAATAATATATTTTGTAAAATTTATATTTATTTTTATATTATATTTTAATTAAAATTATTAATTAATATTTTTAATTCATTTTATAAAAATATATTTTTATATAATAAATTTTATTGTTATTTTATTGCAGTATTTTTAATTATAATAATCTTTTTTAATTGTATTAATGGAATAATGGAAAAGTTATATATTTAAATTTATCAAAAATTAGCTCCCCTCCAAAAAAATTTAAATTTGGAGGGAGTCAAAATGGAGTGTTTGAAAAGAGGGGAGAGTATATTTGGACTCCCCTCCCCTTTGAAATTTTAAATCAAATAAAAGAAGAGCAGCATTTTGCTTTTATTATCCTTTCCTCTTGTCCCACCAAACACACCCTCGGACTTTAGCGTTTACTCTTTTGAGTTGCTATGCATTTTCCCCCCACAAATCGAAGGTCTGGAGCCGAATCCGATTGATGAGATATTTGGGTATAGGAAAACTATACAAGGCAATTTAAGCTTTTTATAAAAAGTTGGATTAAATTTTAGTAAACACTTAAATTTATTGTAAATTTCAACAAATTGATTGTCTTCATTCAACTTCAACGGCTGATTGATAGCAACATGCCAACAACCACAAGAAAAAAAGGAGGGCGGTGAAGCCAAGAGGAAAAGATTGGCCCCCTAACTAACTGCATTTTTTAAAAAGTGGTAGAGAGATATTTTTATACAAGTCGAAGTAAATATATGAAGGAGATTACTTCATTTTACGGAAAAACACTGTTGAACGTGTGTTTGAGAAGTGCAAACGCTCCCTCAACACACAGCCAATAACGCTAAAATTAATACATCATAGCATGTTAGAACTAAAATTTGAATGCTGCAGGTAACGAGTAGTTAATTAATAGCCTTGTTTGGTTAGCTCGTTTGAACAACCAAAATCCATTCCTGCTTTTGTGGAGACAAAATTCCTCCCATATATTTACTTCGGAATCTGTGTCCGTTCTCCCAAGTGCTATCCAAACAAGGCTAATATCTGTGTGAGAGAGATACGTTTGCAGAGTAATGAGTAGTTAATCAAAAGCCTGGCCTTAACTTTACGATTGATCTCATATTCTTAGGTTGACAATGAATATCTGCTTATCAGTCATATAAATGACGCGCGCGCACGAGTATTGCAAATTGGAGAAGCGTAGCGTTGATTTAGTTCATCAATCTGAGTTGTGAAATGAGAAGATCGTCAAATGATAGATGCAGAAGAAGAAGAGAGGTCTTTGGAATCTAAAAAGTTGCATATGAGAGGCTACTCGAGGCCTCTTACAGTACGAAATTACTTCCCAGCACCCACTTCTCTATATAACCCTATGCTTTTTCAATTCATTCATTCATCCCTTTCAGGCTCCAGAAGAAGCCCTTTTTACTGTATCAACAGCGAAAGCAGCAAACAGAACAAAGCATGACTATGAGAGAGAGAGAGAGAGAGAGAGAACAAGTTCCATAACAAGAGTGTTTATCAGTTACAGAGTCTTGAGGAAGCTAAAATTCTTACAATCCCATGAAATCTCTCAGATCATTTGTTAAGGGAAGCGACGCAGAGCCACAAGAGTCCGTCTTGGAGGTAGAACACAGATGAGCACAAGAATGAGTGCTATGACCAAACTAAAGAGCAGTCCCTCAACAGCATTTGCCGCTCGATCACATATTTCTGTGCACGACACCTTCCCCATACTCCAATCGCTTGTGAACGCTGCTGCGCAAAAGAAATGGAAGAAATCTCAACTCTGCACAAAATATTCAGAGTTCAGGATTAATATACTTTGATTTCATGATAGTTTTTTTTTCTGTGGTGGTCTAGTTTTCGTTTCAAGTCAAGTCCACCGATACAATTCTGCCACCACTTGTCATGAAGTTTCCAACCTCCAAACGCGTTGTCACCATACGTCGTTGGCTGAGAATGATAGACTAGAAATGTAGGAGAGAAGACCTAGTGAAATTTTTTTTTATTTAGATTTAAATTTTTTTGGAGGAGTGGGGTTGTAAAATTTTAATAAAGAGAGGATATAAGATGGAATAGTAACAAAAACTTAGGGAAAATTACTTTTTTTTTTAGTTCCACAACTTTTAATTCAATCTTTTAATTATGATTTGTTGCGATTTTTTTAATTCAATTTTTTCTTTCGTGCCTCATTGTCTTCTTCGCTAATTCTTATTTGATTGCATGTAGATGAGTTAGATGGAGTTTTATTACTTTTTTAATTCAATTTTTTCTTTCATGTCTCATTGTCTTCTTTGCTAATTCTTATTTGATTGCATGTAGATGAGTTGGATGCAGTTTTATTACTTTTTTAATTCAATTTTTCTTTCATGTCTCATTGTCTTCTTCTCTATTCTTATTTGATTGCATGGGGATGAGTTGGATGCAGTTTTATTAGTCATGATGATTTGGAGAAGAGAAGATTAATAATATAAAAAAATAAGGGAGTGAGTCACAAGTAAATTAAAAGTTTAGGGATTGAGCCACACCGAATCATAGTTGAAGGACTGAATTATAAATGAGTTAAAAAGTGAGGAATGAAAAGGTTAATTTTCCCAAAAATTTACTAAAAACTTTTAATTTCACTTTTCTATTTTTTAAATTCAAATTGTGAAAATTTTCTCTTACCATGCCAATTCAACAATATTACTTTAAATCCACTTGGGAACTTTGACCGCCCATTTGTTAGAACATTTTATTTAATAGCCATGTATTAAAGCCTAATCATTGGATGGGAGTATTTTTAAAAAATAATGTCAGAAATTGTTTTCACTTTGTTAATGATAATGTACATAACTGTTTCTAAAATATATATTATATGTATTACACAATATATTATAAAAATTTATTTATTTAAAATTTTAAATCATTTCAAAAAAATAAACTGATTCCTAAATTAAGAATTATAGGCAGTATTAAATTTTTCTAGACTGGATTTAATCTTGGGCGAGATCGAGTCCAACCATGTTGCCGGGTTTGGTATGCAGCCATGATGAAAGCATTTTATAAAAATAAAAGCTAGAATTACCATGAAACGTAGAGAAAGTACTTAAATATAAAAAAATAATGGGTGAATAATATAAACATGTTGTCGTAATTATAACATTACCAAAAAAATGTTATTTAACAACGAAAAATTCATTGCTAAATAGCTATTTTTCATTGAAAAATTTCCATTTAACGATAGAAAATATTAGCGACACTCGTTTTAACGATGGATAATAGCCATCTAATGACAGATTTTTTATTGTTAAATATCAGTTTTCTGGTAGTGTAAAACAATCTTAATAACAAGTGAAAAACATAAATATGTTATAATTTTTTATAGTGAAATTTATTATTGCATATCCTCCTGTCGTTATTTTAGCTACTCCAAGATAATTATAAGTTGGGTCTCCATTCCCTCAAAATAAAATAGAGGCCCAACAGGAGAGGCCTCCCTGCAATTTCCAAGAAAAAGAGTTAGTTTTGAAGCGTAAATGAGAATGACCAACCAACCCCATGATGGATACCGTTTACTGGAGCAGTCACAAATTCCCATCACATTCCTACCAACCAAACAAAACAAGGACTAACAACACTGCTGCTAAATGTCTTTTTAAATAAATGTGTCCCACCAATCTAGACTCAGGCTTAACCTCTTGCAAGTAGCCCATGGAGTCAACGATAAGCTTAGACACGTGATAATACCGCTGGTGTTGGAAGGGTTGGCCATGGAAGATGAGCATGTGAAATATACGAATGACTAATCTCAGTAAGATAGTGAAGTCACATGGATACAGGAAGTTGAAGTTGAAGTTTCATAGTATGAGAGGGAGTGAAAAGGAACAGGAACAGAGGCTGAAGAGGGATGAACAGGGCAGGAGATAATGAGAATCATTGGGGAGTGTTATGCCATTATTGGAATTTCAATATACTCTAATATGCCCAGATGTTTGATGCCAAATGAGATAGTCCTTTGGGCTCACTTTTGTAATCATTCAGAGAGGGAGATGAGCATCAATGATATTGATGGGGAGGGAGGGAATCAAACAGGGTAAGTGAGATCAGGAATGATGTGGAACAGTGAAAAAACAGGGGAGGGAATTGAGAGGCAGTGGTTATCATAAAGGATTTGTTAAGTGTTACAATAACTAATATGGATCCCACTTGAGGGGGGGAGGAGAATCTTCACAAATAATATTACGTTTCATTGACTCACTGTTCAATATTCATGGATTTTGATTTGGAATGATCCATTACGGGGCAGAGCCTTCAAAATTAAGAATCATTCGGAGATACATATGTACACTATCGTTGCTGCCGGTTCCTTTGTCTCTCTCCTTTTCTTTCAAAATAAAATCTTGTTATGCATGTGTATGAACAGGAATAAGCTGGTTGGAACTGGGAATGAACAGCCAAATTGAAGGAGCACGTTGTAGAGGTAGTAGCAATCAACTGTGTATGTGTGTTGGTTTAGAGGTCTGATACCGAAAACCCTACTTAACAAGATGAGGAGGAGGAGGAGGAGGAGGAGGAGGAGGAGAGAGTCAAAGCGGATTCGCCTAACATGAACAACCAACCTTCTCCGATCGATGGCCCAAACTTCAATAATGAACGTTGTGATTCACACATGATACAGTGAGAGTTATAGGTTGGATATGTACATAGACACTGGGAGGCATGTGTGGATATAGTAGCCACGCAGCTGCATGTGTTAAAAG
>JANTPZ010004025.1:0-21796 GCA_025593235.1 Vachellia pachyceras
AGGATGTAAGAAGTGAGATATAATTTTTTGGTACAGGTGCAAATTTAGCAATGAAATTATTAGTCAGAAACACTAAGCACAATCAACTTTTAAATTGTACAAATTTAGCACTAATCAATTAATAACGTCCAAATTTAACAACAATGAATTAATATGGGCGCAAAATTAGTAATGTCGTTAACTCTCCCTTAACTCTGTTACCAGCTAATGTATTTTAGAGTCTAAAGCTTCATTTTGGGCTCATTTAAGTAATCAAAAGTACACTTTTTTGCTCAATCCTTCAAGAAAGTTGCTCTAAACATTTTTTTCTTTCTAATGGTAATTAAAACTACTCCTTCTTGTTTAATTTTTTAGAAAAAAAGTTAACCAAAAAGGGGTAAGAATGAAAGGGGGAAGTGAGAAAAAGAGCAGTTTTGATTACCATTAGAAAGATAAAATTATTTAGAGTAATTTTCATGAAGGAAGTTAAAGGGAAAAAAATGTACTTTTGATTACTTGAATGATCCAAAATGAAACCCTTGACCTTAAAAATAGTAAAATATACTAGCAAGTTAATGGAGTTAAGGGAGAGTTAACGACATTGCTAACTATGCACTCTTATTAATGGATGATTGCTAAATTTGCACCTTATTAATTGATTATTGCTAAATATGCACCATTCAAAAGTTAATTGTGTTAGATGTTCCTAACCAATAACCTTTTTTGCTAAATTTATACTTTTTACCTTAATTTTTAAATGAAATATATATATTTTTAATATGAAATTACTAAAATGCCCTTTACCAAAAAAAAATTCCGCTTTGCTTACATTCTCTATCATGCCAGGGCCTTTTGTCTGTGAAAGTTACGTCGCCACCCTCAATCGCCCTTCGTCACACCAAGTTGTGTCAACGCCCTCCGTCACCCTCCATTTCACCAAGTCATGCCAATGCCCTCCAACACCCTCCGTCTGTGAAAATCCTTGAGTCATTTTCACGTTCATCGTGTTGCCATCATCCTTACGCCAGAGAGGGAGGTTATTGTTAGAGTCGGAGGAAGAGGCTTGGGTCAGCATCGACAGACGTTGCCATGGGTTTTTTGTCAAAGAGATGACGTCGTGGGTTTTTCATTGTGGGAAGACGGCATCATGGGAGATGGTGAGGCTAATGGGTAACATGGTCAGGGTATGGGTCCCATGTAAGTGGAACTAAGTTCTCATGGCGAGACCATAGAACCACCACTTCCCACATCCGATGGAAGTGCCACTTCCACGAAATGAGTTGCATCCTACCAAACATACCAAGATCACAATCCCAACCTCAGTTCTAATTCCAACTCTCCACTTCCATGCTACCAAACAGGGCATTAGGGTTGCCAGAGGCTGGATTTCAATCATGGTGTTTTAAATCAACCTAGCTCTGATACCATATTTGGTTCAAAAAAGATAGACGAAAGAGAGAAGCAATATGAATATACTTGCGTTATGAACTTGCTTGAGTTGTACAAAGTACCACATTGACTATTTATGACAATATCTATACATAGGGTGTATCGATTGCAACAGAATAATGCAAGGTTAATGAACTGTGATCAGACCAAACCAAACCAAGCGGGTTAGGTTGGAAATCGATAACCCGGCTTCCAGTCAGATATGGGTTATGTTTTGACCCTGGGTTGGGTCAACCTAGTGCAACCCAGACTGATTCACGCGGGTTGGGTGGGTCGACTGGGTTATTTTTTTTTTACAAACTTTTATTTTGAAAAAAACCAAAATGGTGATTTTTTAAAAATTTGAAAGGAAAATAAAATAAAAAAATAATCCCTTCCCCTCATAGGCCCACTGCCACGTCTGCATCAGCCCATCTTTTTAATTATTTTTTAAAAAATGATGAATTTTTTTAAATTTCAAATTTGAAAGTTAAAAAGAATAAAAAAAACTGAACTCGTTACTATATATATATATATATATATTGGATCCGTTTGGCAAAGCGGTGGAGAAGTACTTATGGGCTTATTCACACAAGCCGAGGTAAATATATGGAGGAGATTGTCTCATTTTGCGGAAAAACACTGTTGAACATGCTTATGGCTATAAGCCAAACGTTGCCAAACAAGCACATTGATGTTTTGTTAGAATAAATATTTTGAAACTGTAAATAATATTGAACAATAGATAATGTATAAGTATATAATTGGTTTAATAATTATTATTTTGTTAATAATTGAATTTACTACTTAGTTTCTAGAATTTTTAATTTTAGATAGTTTAATTGTGTCCATGTACGATAAGATTTATTTTTTTAATTTTTTTATTTATCATCTATTTGACCCATAGACCTTTAACTGGCCTTATCCAATTTAATCATCGGTCTGATTTTCTGTACCTAGGAATAATGAGTTGTGTACAGGCAGTACATCTAATCTAATCACACTTAACAACTTGCACTATGTTACATCAGGCACAATTATCTTACACTCATTTACCAATTTTTTTCACCAAACAAAACTGCATTGTACGTTAATTTTTTGCCTAAAAATTGAATGTAATGTGCCCTATTACTCATAGATTCACAGACATTTTTTTTTACTGACATATAGGTTCATAAACTTTGTGTTATAAACACCACAATTATCATATTTAAAATCTATTTCAATTTCAAATAATTGGATAAGCATAGTTGCACTTGATATATTAACTTAAAAAATATTGAAGATAATAAGTATTTAAAAAAACATAAAGCAAAGCAATACGTGTGTTGCTCTTCTGAAAAAGCCCAGGGACTTAACCAAATATAGAAAAACAAATATTTTCAAGACACGAAAGAAAATAATCTCAGTTGATTTTGGTATTGTGTGTATGCGCACTCATGTTTTTACTTTATACATGTGTAGACACGCACCAAAATGTACAGAACCCCATAAACTTCAGCTCAGTTAGTTGTACATGATCTCGTTAAACGCATGCTCAAATAAATATTTTAAATGTTTTTCAAGAATTGTATATTTTTATAATTTTACTTAAAAATTCAGTCAAATAAACAATTTAAATACTTTTTTAAGGTTTTTGTGTTTTTTAAAAAATTTTTAAGTATTTAAAAATAATTAACGTTTTTTATACAATAAAAATAATTAAAGTTAAGTATTGAATGTCCGGTGTTATGTTTTTAGTAACACCATAAATAATATAAACTATAAAAAGTGTAATTTGACAAAAACTGTGAACTTTAACGGTGGTTTTAACGGCATGTAAGTTGATAAACAAAACATGAAATATTAAGGCCCCGTTCAGGATGGTTTGAGTTTTAAGTTTCAAAAATTTTAAAAACTGAAACTGGTTTTTGTTTTTGGTTTTAGGTTTTTTAGTTTTCAAATTGAAAAAGGTGTTGTAAATTGGAAATAGGTAAAGTAGGTCAAGTCAACTATGCTACCATCAAATGATGAAAAATGATAAAAAATTAAAAATAAAATAATTATAAAAAATAAAAATTTTAAAATAAAAATTGATTGGCAGAGGCTGGGAGGGCTAAAAGGGGGGACCGCCCCACTCGGAGAAGAAGGTAGCGACTGCTGCAATAAAGGCGGGAGGAGTATTGGGGTTAGAGTCAGACGGAGACTAGATTCGTTATCACTTCAGATAGTGTGGGTGGGCTTGGATTTGTTGCGGGTGCCAATGGCGGAGGAGGAGTAGAGTTCAGATAAGGTGGAATCGGAGCCAGAATGGCGGAGCTGGAGCCAAAGTTGAGAGTGGGAGAGGCAAAATTGGGGGCAGGGAGTGAGAGAGGTTGAAGAGAGAAGGAGAAATGTCGTCGGGAAGGGTAATAAATTTTTCAAAACTAAAACTAAAATTTAAAAACCTATTTTTATGGTTTTCAAATCTAGATAAAATCCGTTTTGAAAGTGTGTTAAAAACCAACTCAACCCCATTTTTGCCGAACACATTTTGTTTTCAAAATTGCATTTTAAAACCAAAAACCAAAAACTCAGCACCACCTCGAACGGGCATTAAGGTACTTAATTTAAACTTTGAAAGGTCAAGGTGGTTACGTGCAATTGATCTAAAGTTCATAAGGTATATGTATTGAAAAGATAATTTCATAGTATAAACTTAGGTACAACGTGCTCTTGATATCTACTTACAAGGTCTTTTCACATTTACAAATAATTTAACTTAGGTTGCATGGAATTGAAATTCAATTTCATATTTTTCATAACTTAGATGGTGATTTTTTCATTCCTTAAGATCGGTACATAATTACCTTTCATAATTCAATTATTATGTGTGTAAATCAAATTGAGAAAAAATAAAGAAAAATATAGAGATAAAATGGATTGAAATATTATATTTGAAGAGCATTTAACCCCTAATTATCTTTCATATTAATGATCAGAGATGGTATAACTAAAGAAGAACCTCAAGTTTTGTTAAAATCATGCCATGTTATAACCCTCCATCCTTGGAATTAATGTTCAAGAACATATCCAATTTGGGTGCAGTCAAATGAATTGCAAAAGGACATGAAAGAAAGTTATGGAATAGTAATAGTAATACCGGTATTTGAAAGTTATAAAATATTCTTAGGATGAAGTTATTTCATAACAAATTTAGTATAGTACAAGCAAAGCAGTCATCTTATTCGTTACAATCTTTAGAAGGGAAGTTAGAGGAGGGACTTGATGATTAATTAGAAGAGCCACTATATGGCCTATACATAAGATGTAAAGCAACTTGTAACACATATCATGCAATGGGATTAGTGGAGAGGAAAGAACCTCTACTTTTCCTTTCCATCCTCTTGTCTCTTTATATTTACGACATCAATTTCTGAATGGTTCAAACGTGCTTTCTTATAAAAGTATTATCAAAATGATATATTACAATAAAAAATAAAGATCAATACAATTTTTAATCCATGAAGTTTACTCTCATTTTATTTTTTATCTTAAATTTAAAACTAATGATTTTTATCCCTCAAGGAGCAAAATAATCTAAATTTTTATTAGATTCTATGAACCAATGTTTTATAAAATGAAACTTGAGATACCAAAATCATTTATTTTAAAATTAATGTACGACAACCAAAATGAAAGTAAATTTAAGAAACCAAAAGTTTGTATTAACAAGAAAAATAATTAAATCTCAATTGCTAAATTTAGATATAAAAAGGTTAATGCAACAATAAAGAAAATAAAAAATATTTTGTATCCAATTAAATATGAATCAATAAAATGTTGATATAATTGTTGGGAAAGAAAGATGATGAGAAGGGCAAAGGCAAATGACACGGCTGTACCATTGCATTGCCCTGTTCCTCTCCTTTTCCTCTCATCTCTTTTTTTACTCTTCTCTATCTTTCCCTCCTCCTTCGAAGCATCTCTTCCCTCTATTTTCCCTCTTCTCTCTCCTACAATCATCCATCAGATTAATATACTCAAATTATTTTATTAATTTAATCAAACCATTAAATTTTTATATTTATTTATTCAATATTTATCTAATTGATTAATAAATACTCATTAATGGTAGTATAATCATTAATAAAATATACGTTATTTATTCAACCCATCAAACATAAAATGTTTCATCAAACCATTTTTCATTCCGGTGCTTACAAAAAATGTTAGAAAATTTTCCATTCCATTCCCTCTAAATAGATTCTTTATACCAAACCCACCCTTAATGACATTCAATTCATTTTCCTTTCATCCAAAAAAGCCCTGTTGTACCATGCATATATTTTATCTTTAAACCGGTTGCCTCTGCTGCTTGAAAACACAATGCCACAGCAAAGCGGAATCCCAATGTACCATCATGAATCAAGTGTGATGCATATGCAGTAGCATTAACAATAGTCATCTGTAAGTTTAAAAATAGAGTTAGTTTCATGGCCACCGAAGCTAAATAATTCATTTGATCCTCAATATAATATTCACTTTAATGAATAAATTGAACATGAGTGAACTGTATATTTAAAAATGTAGTAACAGGCACAAACAATCAAAACATTATGTAATAAACTTACTTCAATTTCAACTTCATGGCTGGCGAGTTAGTGGCCTGTGAGGCTTCGGAGCTGAGAAGAAATAAATACGAATCAAAATAAATATGAATCATAAATAGGACACGAGGGGGAAATACTAGTTCCCTCTGCAGCTCCAACCAACGATCAAAATTCTCTAGTCTCAACCATAATTCCAAGCCTCTTAGAAGTAAAAATTGTTCTTATCAAATAGCCCGGTGCACTAACACTGGTTAAGCATTTTTTTTTTTAATCACATGGAAATCAAGAAGGAAAATTAACAGTCATATGAATAAATAATAAAGCGGTAGAGTAACAATACTTATTCTGCTTTGATTTATAAACAAGTTTCCACTTGCTAAACTATTGAAGTAAACTTAAACTACTTTCTGATGACCTTTGACTCCGTGGTATTTTAATCATCTTTGTGGTTTAAAGATTCAAGTTTGTATAGTAGCCAGAGTCAAGTATAAATCACAGATAAAAAGGGAAAAGAACGATCCAGCCTGTTGGCTGCACTTTATTATGCTCCCAGAACATGCTTGTAAATGCATCACTTAAAACAGCCCAAGGCTAGCCTGTGCCACTGCTACAAATTTTCTTGAGCATCTACTGGGAGTAAGATTCGTCACAAGTAAATGTTGCGACTTGTTCGAGGCTATCATCAAAATGGCATAAACTAAATTTGATAGGCACAGATAATCGCTAGTTATTTTTGCACCATTTATTTTGGCAATAGATGCTCTTACTCTGCAAATTGGCTTTCACATTAACAACCAAACACTTTTTTTTTTTTTGGTAATAGAGACTACATTACATGAAAATACGTTGCAAAGAAATAAAAAAATTACAACGCCACAACCAAACATTTGTCAGACAATGCACATAAACACATACTAATGAACCAGAACGATAAAGCAAACCTGATGTCTTAATTATGCACCAACCAAAATTCAGACATCTTAACATCTATACAGAGTAACTAAAGATTAAAAAATATAGCCATACAGAAGACCGACCAAAGATGCATCGCTTATAAACTTTATTATGCTCTACCAAAGCTTTAAAACATTGTTTAGGTCGATGACTAAACTGCGGTACCCATTTTCCATGTACACTTTCTGGCAGTATGATCCAATACAAATAAATGTTGCAACTTGTTTGAGGCCATTACAATCAATTTCATAGTCAATGATTTTTGCCAACCTTCAAGGCAAGATGCACCATTTATTTTTGATATAGATGCTCTTTACTCTGGTAATTGGCTTTCACATTCACAACCAAAACTTATCAAACAGCAGGCACAAACCACACACTACCTACGGTCTTTAATACAAGAGACATTTGACTCTTCTCTGTTTCTTTGGAGAGATTAAAAAAGATAAAAAAATTGAATTATATATCAGTTTATAAGTTAGGTAAATTATTTTGAAGAAAATTGATAAATATAAATATTTTAATGTAATTTATTTAACTTTTTAATCTCCCCAAAAACTAAACTAGCTCTTACATTAAGGATTAGAGGTAGTACTAACTAACTACCCTATGGTTGCACCTAGCAAACAAAACTCAGATATCACTCCATCTTCCTGCAGAGAAACCATATAGATTAACAAAATAGCCATATAGATGATTAAAGATCAAGCACAAATAGATATTGTGACTTGTTTGAGGACACCATTGGAACAACATAAAGTCAATGTGATAGGCACAAAGAATCGATAGCTATCTTATTTTTTATATCGATGCTCTTGCTCTGCTAATTAGCTTTCACATTCACAACCAAATACTGGTCAAACAACAGATACTAATGAACAAGGAGAGCAATAAAGCAAACCCGAAGCTTTAAGGATGCACCAAATAAAAACATAACTCAGATATCATACAATCTTTATGCAGACTGTCTCTGTGGATTAAAAATATAGCCATATAAAAGAAGATAAAAAACAAATAGATGTTGCAACTTCTAACTATCATCAAAACACCATAAAATCAATTTGATAGACATGGAGAGAGAATCACTAGCTATTTGATGCACCGTTTCTTTTTTGTAGTAGATGCTCTTGCTCTGCTACCAAGCTTTCACATTTACAACCAGATACTTGTCAAACCAAAAACAAACTCAAACACATGCTAAAGAACCAGGATAACAATGAAGAAAACCTGATGTATTAAGGATGCACCTAGCAAAACCAAACACAGGAATCTTTTTACACCATCTAAGCTAATTACAATTAAATCCATATGTGTGTGTGTGTGACCAAGGGAAGATGTGACAGTTTTATTTACTTTATTATGCTAGCAGTGTATGTTTGTCAATGCATCACTGTGAAACTCCCAATAGTTAAAGGGAGCTACTCTGTTTCCTTGTTCATTTACTGGAAGTAAGACCAAGTAAAGTAGATGTTGTGACTTGTCCAAAACCATCATTAAAGAATAATATTAATTTGATAGGCATGGAGAATCGCCAGTTGAGTTATTTTTGCCAACCTTAAAGGTAAGATGCACCATTCGTTTTTGCTGTAGATCCTCTCGCTTTGCTAATTGACTTTTACATTCACAATTAAATATTTTTCAAACAATACAGAAACACATACCAATGAACTAGAAAAACAATAAAAGTGATGTCTTAATTGGTGAACTGATACTAACACAGCACTTCCGAAAGTTTACATTAGCACCTCCCAAATGCGATAAATGTAGTGATTTACAGCAACTTGCAGTCGTAAAGCAGAAAATGGACCAAAAATGAAAAGGGAACTTACCATTTGGATTTCCTTGTTCATAAAATGTTCGCAGGAGATGGACTGCTTCAGATGCCATTATACCTCCTGTACATTTGAAACCGCTTCCTGCTGTTACTTCACTGTCAAATAAGAAAAAAACATATGAAACATCGATATTAATATACAGTCTGTATTATTGTAAAAAAAAAGTTTAGATTGCAATTATTTTGGGACTCCTTCATTATAACAAATATTTCCCTTTATGGCGAACCGTGAGAGGCATAGCATTAAAGATTAAAGACAGAGACAAACAGAAGCACTTCAATGGATAAAGCCTCCTGTTACAAAAGAAATTATGTACTCTTTAAAGGTTTATATATACATACACATAACATGAACTTGCAGAGGAATACAGAAAAGATCACCTTAAGAAAGCCCCACATGATACCAATGTCCATGATGTACAACAACAATAAATATATGCAAAGCGAGCTACTCAGATGAATTACACTTGGGGCCTGTTTAGTACGAGGGGAGGGAAATTTATTTTTGAGTTGGATTTAAAAAAAAAAAATTAGAGGAGTGGGGTCAAAAGTTTTTAATTAACCTTTTACTTTTTTATCTTACATCTTCTCTTTGTTTAAATTATATAACCCCACTTCAATTTTTTTTAAATTTAACTTACAAAAATTTTCCCTCCCCTCGCCTCCTCTCCAAATCCTCCATACTGAACAGCCACAAGTCACTCATAATCATTTAGAAATAGAGGTCTTTGAAAACAAAAGCATTCAGAAATTTCATTTAAAAAAGAACAGCACTTCTAAAAATAATTAATAATTTCCATCTTTTTTGCAGCTCAGCACCTTAGATTTTTCCTCTGAAGCTAAGTATAATCTTGTTGAAGCAGAAAGAGAGATTGCAAAAGAATATGAGATGTAAGATCCACCATATTGAAATAAGATACATAACAATCTTAAGTCCACAAAATAATAGACAAAGATTCACAAACAACAAAAATGGCTTCCACTGGAGAAAACCTAGCATAATTGACACTTGAATATAATAAAACTTTGATAGATGCTGCAGGCTGCAGAGGCATACTTATTTATATTGTTGCCTAAATGTAACGACAATATTGATCCACATCCTCCAAATTTATCATTTGCACATCCATAGTATACCTCCTTTATACCTGTACCACCAAATGGATAAAAATAGTGTATAATAACTTGAACAATGTGACTGTTATACATAGAAAGTTGAACTAGTGTACCCAGAATTGATAAAGCTGATGCGCACATTATACACGGTTCACACGTAACATAAAGGCTGCAGCTCGAGAGTTTCCCGGCGACTTCAGAGATTGAAAGTTTATTTTTCTGCCACTGTTCCAGAAGGAAATCTATAGCTTCCATTTCTGCATGCCTTGTAGCCTATGAAGAAAGAATTAGGGAAATGGAAAAGATGGTAGTGAAAACCAATGGAAAGCATAAGATTATTACATGAATTTAAAGATAATGCAACAATGAAAAGTACATAGAGGTTGTTACTTCAAACCAGTAACAAAGAAAATTTCTTATTTTTCATCACACATTCCTTAAAATAAGAAAACTTTGATTAGACTAAGTCAAGCCCTTTTCTTTCAAGAGGAAAAATCAAAAGCTGGAACAACAAACTGCAATTAATGTGAGAACAAGTAGCTTTGGCTCAGAGATATTAGGCTTAGTCAAAATGAATACTCAGATGCCGTAAGGTCTCCACCTAAGCCTATGACAATGTGCAAGCTTAGCACTCATCATTGGGAAACAATGCAAATTGAATCCTAGGTCTAAATAAGATCCTTTTCCAGAATCCATGATTATATATTTTCAAATAAAAGATCACATTTCTAATTTTAGAAATTGGATTTCCTTATCATATTAGAATTCACACAAGTCCAGTTCACTAGCTTCACCTTCCTGGAGCTGTAAATGTTCGAAACTTCCAGTTGTAATTTAGCTATGACAAACTAAAATTGCAGCACAAATATTGCATGCTACTCTGCATGTTACTAGAAAAGTAAAGAGGCCAGATCTAAATTTCACAAGTCTTAAGTCACTTTATGTGTGCAAGTTACAGCCATCAAGTATAATGATTCAGAATTAAGCTAAACAACAAATAGATGATTGAAGGAGCATCCAAAAAATAGAACTAAGCATAAATGATGATAACAAGTCGTCAATCAAATTACATTTCGTATCTCAGTAGTTCGATTCCTTCCAGATGCTATAACCTTGCCATCCTCAACAATCACACAGCTGGCAACACATAACATGGTTTAAACAAAAATAAAATTAATACATCAATAATTGTGCTTCAATGAAAAAACAAACAAGTTTTCTTCAATGAACCCATTACATTTTAAGATCAAGTAATGAATAAACAAGGCCTTGTTCCAACAAACTGGAATCTCATTTACAAAATTAGACACCCATTTAAGGATAATATCATGATGTGTTCGCCAAATTTGGAATTTTAATAGGCCAAGAAAAGTCTCCCCATGTTCAATGCATGGAAAATTAGGAATTTCAAAAAAACAAAAATATGAATTGAGGAGAAAACTAAGGACTAATTAAGGATTTCACTTCGGACAAACTTGGGGTATATTGTAACAAATGCTGGGCAGAGCAAGCATGAAGAGAGCTTCTGGAGTCCTAGAGGGATGGCTTTATAAGTTTGGGTACGTTGAGTTTGGGAGTATGTTGGAAAAACCCTTTTAATTTTTCAATGTCAGGTTTTCTGGGTCAAGAAAGAAATGAATTAACCACAAGAAGCTTTGAAGCGCAACTCTCTACCCAAAAGAGTACATGTCTTGCTTGTTTGCTATCTTATTGAAAATGAAAGATTGCATGTGTTGAAATTGGAATCCAATTCATTAAGCCAGGAATTTCAGCTTTCAGCGCATAAGAAATTACGGGGTTTCATGCTGACATCAAGGGCCTCATTGGTTCACCAAATGAATCGTAATGGAATCGCAAGGAATATAAAAGAATGAAATGATGGATCGCATGTCTTAAAATTGGAATCCAATTCATTACGCGAGGAATTTCAACCTTCAATAAAAAAGAAATTAGGGGTTTCATGCTGACACCAAGGGCCTGATTGGTTCACCAAATGAATGGTAATGGAATGGCAAGGAATTGAATGGAAATGAAATGTTAATCACTGTAAAGCTGTTTGGCATGACGCTAATAATGTTGGAATAAGATCCATGTATATATTTAATTAAATACAAATACATATGAAAATAAAAGGCTAGCCTTTAAAAAAAAAGGCCCCTTATGATCTTTTTCCTTCCCTCTCTGTACTGATTTCACAGTCCACATCAATCAAACTCTGATGCAAACCCTATTTGAATCCAAATCGAATAAACAAAATATAAATCTAACTGAGAATGAATATATTACATTATATTATTTTAAAATCAGCACTAAGAAATGTATCCAACAAGAACCATCAGGAAATCTTCAATCACGGATCTTGGCAGCCTAAAAAAAAAAGCGACTTAAATCTTTGATCTTGCAAAATGGACAAAAATTGAAAACTCAAAAAAATCTAAAGCAGCACTACTCAATCTTGACAGAACAGAGCTCAGAAAAATGAAGTAGAAGAGAGAGAGCTGAACTGTGTCATGAAGATGAGAATATTGTATTACCAAATCACTCTTTGCCAAAAAAGAGGAGAGGAGATGGCATTTTATGAAGATCTGGAGATGATTTTGAGGTGGTGAGGGCCCTCATATTTGGCATTCAAAGATGGAGGTGGAGGTAATGTGATCAATTAGGGTGGACATCGCCAGATCAAAACGAACATCATTCATGAAGAGGGCATAAGGGCTGAAGCCGTCAAACAAGATCAATGGTGGAGTGGTATTTAGGTACAGGCCATAATTCTTGCATCTTAAAATGATGACTGATTGGCATCTTTATGGAAAAGGCCTAATTACATTTATTGGAATCATGATTGCGAATGGAATGGAGATGAAGTGAGTAAAAGCCAACCAAACAGACACTGATAGGAAACAGACTGTTAGTTCTCATTCCAAGGGCCCTTGAGAATAAAACAAAACAGGCCGTAAGAGTTGTGGAAAAATAAAATAGATTCCATAAAGTCGATAATGGAATAAAACTAACAGGTATCAATCTACTCACTAGTTCAGCGAGACACTTGAAAAGCCAACTTATACTAAAGAATGCCTGAATACAAACAAGACAAAACAGAAGGGTTGATATGCATTTTACTCACATTATTTTATATAGAATAGAAGAACTTAAACAAGAGAGAAAGAAATGCAAATAAGGAAAAGCATGCATCTTATAAGAAATCAAAATTCAATAGAGGCACTCCGATCCCTTAAACACACAGTATCCAATTGAGACACTTTCTCCTGTATTCCTTGAGCTGAACACAAGAAAGAAACCAAAACCATACATCTAAATCACTGCATAACCATACATCTAAATCACTGCATAAACAGCACATTACCACAATGTTCAGCCATCCTTTCTAGCTCCAAGACCTTTGAACCATAAAAATAGAATGAAATATTAAAACTGCAGACAAATTGCTGTAGGACCAATGCAAAATAAATGAAGAAGGGAAGAAACAAGTGGATAAGGAGAGAATGACGAGGATAAAGAAAGTGGGAAAAGATTCGCAATATTTCATTCTTTAAAGGTGACTTGCTCTTTGATTCATGCCATTAGACTGGATGATGGTGAGAAGGAACCACCAATAGGATACTTTCAAGTTTCAACCTTCAAGCCAATGCATAGAACTGAATGCAAAGAAGATTTTCGAAATTATTGACTGAATATAATGGGTCAATTTCATTGAACTTTAAATTTATTGTGCAAATTTTGATATACAAAATGGAGTTTCGGTATGTGAGAATGTAAATGCATGCAAAAACGATTCTTGATTCAAGACGCCTTAATAAGGTTTCAGAGGAAATGACTAAAGGTAAAGACAGAAAAGGCATATCTGAGAATCCACAAGCGATTAGACAATGGACAAAAAGCTGAGTATAGAATATGTTTGATGCAGTTTCTTCCGGTTCCACTGTGAATGACATTGCAGTGAAACTTACCATCTTAAATTGCAATGCACCAAGATGTGAAAGAAAATGGAGCATGTCTGAAATTATGTACATAACCAAGATGTGAAAGAAAATGGAGCATGTCTGAAATTATGTAAATACGACTATTTTGTTGTATCATACAATAGAATAGCAGTGAAAGTAATTTACCCGACAGGAACTTCAAGGACATCCAAAGCTATCTTTGCCTGCCACATAGCAAAAGGCAAGAGCATGAGAAACCAAAGTTTAATTATATAAGAGTAAAGGTATATTGAACAAAATCCATTTATATTGTAATCTACATAGCCTACTGAGTGACTGCTGAGGCAACTTATAATAACCAACACACATTGGGTACAGCTACCTCTTAACTCCTACATTCTCAACTGCCATGCATCTAACGCTGCTAAACTTGAATTAAGTGCCTGATGTCATGGCTTGCCTACAACTTTATTGCCATTTATAATTTCACACTAGTTGGTTCCATTTATAATTAAGTGCCTGACGACCATATTTATATTCAATAAGTGCATTAATCGTGTTACCTATGCTTTCAAATTATATTTGAACTTAAAGAACATGAGCATAATTAGAACTGCAAAAAAGAGGCATATATAATCTGTCATTGTAAGTATGATATCAAGGCCTCAGCAAATACCTGCTGTATTGCAAGTTCCATAAATGCATTAGTATCTGTGGAGCACTCATCCAGTCGAGAGGTCATCTTGAAAAATTTATGATAGATGATTAGAAGACAAATTTATAAAGCATTCAAAATTTGATGCTCTTGATCTGTAATCACCAAAAAAAAAAAACTTAAAAAACCAGAACAACAACGAGAAGAACAAAAACGAAAAACAAAACGTACACCCCAAAAGTATGTAACATAAAGTGCAAATCCATATAAAACACAATAAGAAAGACTTGGTATGTGGAAGTGTCTACTAGGGTTTCTTCCTCGAGTAATCTGCCGTCCGCTGCGACGGTGGCTGAGAGAGACCTCTGGCGCCCACGGCGACAGAGGATAAAGAGAGAATTCTTGGGCGCACAATACGACGATGATTTGGTGAGGAACAGTAGGAATCGGAGGGCAAGAAGAAGGTCCGAATGGAGGATGAGAGGGAAGATCCGAATAGGCCAAAGAAGACGGTAGAAATGGAAGGGCAAGAGTTCACTGGAGAAGAATCAATGGCTGCAAGAGTTGAAGGATTGATGAATCCAGAGAAAAGGCAAGATCCTACAATGTAGTAAAGAGAATCACTAATGGGTAACGTGAATTCGAAGGCCGGATGATCGGAATGGGCTAGAAGTAAGGATGATGAAGATGGCAAAAGACTGTGGACCGGGGATGGGGGGGTTGATTCCAAGAAGGTGCATTCTCCCATTCAGGGGGAGAGCAATTGGGAACGGGAATTTTTGTGTATCCAAAACAGACCTGAAATCACTTCAGAAACAGATTCAGCCCTCATTCAGAACTCACCAAACTCGCTGTCTCTTGATATCAATCTACATATACCTGAACAGCATGTGGAATACCTGAGCACGTCAGGCAGTCCCTCTTACACAAACCGAGCTAAATGTCAGCCCTGAAACGACCCCTAACAGATCAAGTCAACAAAGTCCTTCTCAATAAACAAAACCAATTAACACTGCCCCATTCGAGGATTCTGACACTTCAGATAAATTTGGAAGGAGAAAAGGAGACAGATGAGACTATCCAAGTTCCACGTAATGGAAATACTTCTGATCAATGCAAACCCAAGAGTCAGATCCAACTCCCGTGATGATCTGGGATGGTCGATTGCTACAAGGAAAGGTGTGAGCCAATGTGTACTCATCACACCATAGGTAACTTTATACCCTGCGATAACCTCTCTCTTGGAGGGAGTCATTTGGCAATTACAATGTTGCATGTATAAATCCATTCTCATATATTTATCTTATTTTACGTAAAATGCTCTTTCAACAAATTTCTAAACACGTTTCAAGATCAAAGAAAAAAAGCCAGTACGACATTTGAAAGAGAAAATTATTCAGCTAGATGCACAGTAAACATTGAATGTGGGGATATTAGGATAAGCGGTGACAAAAATGATTTATTAATTAAATGTCTTCTTAAAAAAGGAATTTTAGATTATTGTAAATTTGAAGTGACTTAGTAAATTTACCTTTGTTACTATGCTCACAGCTTGTGCTCAATGGGGCTTTGTCAATGAAGCTTTAGAAGTAGTATCCAAAATGCTGAGACGTGGATTGCAATTAAGCATCAAATTTATTTTTTTTACAAACTCATTATATTGTAAACTGATTGGATTATTGCAAACCATCGTATGTTTATGATAAAATAATAATGATTTATTATTGTAAACTATCAAATATTCATATCTTTACAAAAACAAATTCACTGTCTTCTTCTACCATTAGAATCTGTAGTGAATTTACTTAAATATGTTTCTAAATTCAAATATATTTTTAAAAAAATTCAAATTTTCCTGAGTTTTTTTTTGTCAATTTTACCTACAGATTTTCCAGCGGATTTTACTTGTGAATTTTTCCGCGGATTTTTACCTGCCGAAAATCCGCAGAAAAGTAAATTTTCAAGAACCTTATACTTGTGGATATTTTTTCTGCCGATTTTTTATCCACAGAAAAATTTGCAAGAATAAAACATTTCTTGTAGCAATCCAACTTAAATATAGGTTATCAATGACATGGATAACAAAATATACACCATCCAGCCTAAATATAGGTGATTGATCACATGGACAACAAAATATTGACCAAAATACACAGTATCTAATGTCAATACTCCACACTTGTGTCCATGTTAATTGATACCACAAATAAACATGGTCACAATGTGGAGCATGTATACCGGGGCACATGTCTCTCTTCATTCAAACAATTTATATACACTTGAAGCTACTAACAGGTTATTCCCAAAATATGTATAAATTGACAGACCACTACTTCTTAAGCAAGCTTCTTATCCATGAAGACTTAAATAACTTTGTCAAAGGTTGTCAACAACTATTCAGATTCAGCTATTTTGATATGAGCTTTATTAATCTTGTTAATATTGAACACTTCTACAGCCATGAGCTTAATATAGAGGTCAAATGCCTTGGCATCTAATGTAACTTGCCTTCCCTACATTGACATGCCAATACCTAGGTTCTGAAACAAATTAACTATTTTCCTATCAAGGGATGTCACCATCTCACATAGCACCTCCATTAAATCACAATTGTGTCTTGTGGTGCTTTCGAGAAGAGGAGGACACCTTAATGATGTGGACAGTATTGGTTGCAGTATCATTCATAGCTTGAGGAATGTCAACATCGGTGGGTGGTGTAATATCCAGATTTTTGTAACTACAAATGAAAACTAAACGAGTAACCACAACTTAATTAATCGTCTGGAGAATAAAAGAAAAGGAGATGAAAGATGAAAATATCATCTAAATGTAGAAAAGTATGGGCAAAGTGGTCATTTTGAAAAGTAAGGGATCAAAGTGTAATTTCAAAAATTGGGACCCAATTGCCATTCTAGAAATGTAATGGCATTTTGGTAATTTTGAGAAATCCAAAGCATATTTTGGTAATTTTAATCAAAATATCATAAATGGCCCAGCCACAGAACGATATAAAAAAATCATTGATCCGTAATTGAGCCTTGTTAAGATTAAAATAACAAAAAAACCCTCAAAGAGATTTTAAAAGTTATTTGATATTTTGCTTTTTAATAAATAAATAGTAAAATATAATTATTTAAAAATACAGAGGCCTCTGGTATATTTGATTTCAAAACAAGAAAAAATAACTAAAAATTTTAGAAATTTATAAAATTGTTTCCAAAATAGAGTTAGAAATAGTTTGCTTAAACGAAAGGAAAATGTCCAGAAAACCTTGAATTAAGGTTTTATTTCAAAAATTCATTAAAGGCAATTTTGGAAGCAGAATGAGGAAAGAAAAAAACAAAAAATCATGGGGGTATCAAATTAATTTTAGGAATTTTCAATGACCCTGAAATGGTCAATTGATCAAGGGTTTCCCGAAAAGTATTTAGGGTGTCATAGAGTAACTTTATGGAACTTAAACTTTTTGATAAAGGGGAGGGCCACATTTCCCTATTGTTGCATAGTTTCGGTCAAACCAAGAATAAATGGAAGGAGTGAGTTTTTGATATTTTTGAATAGGGGTGGAAATGTGAGCCAGCCAACAACGGGTTGGCAAGTTGGGTCGGGTGGGCTATCCCCTACTGGACTGTATTTCTACAGTCCGAGCCTGCTTCAATATGTGAGATTCTAGAAGGAATGGTCGGTGAAACCTAAAATATGTAATTCTTTTTCGTGAAAATGTCTCCAGGAATGGAGTTATCTTTTGGCATGTGTCAAAATCATGCGAGGAGGAGGAGGATGAAGAGGCGGACAGGGTGATTGTTTCATTTGACGTAAGAAAGGAAGTGTTTACTTTGATATCATGGCCTGCATTACTGAATGATCCTTGTTTTAACTTAGCTTTGTATGAAGACAAACTTTCTATACTTACTGAACATGGAATTGAAGGCTCTTCAAACATTGATATGTGCGTGTTGGAGGATGACATTGGCTCATCTGGGGAGATATGGAGTTGGACTAAGAAATTTGCCAACAACTCTTCTCATTGGGAATTAAGTCCTGCGATTATTTGGAGCAATGAAATTGTCTGGAAGTGAAATTGAATGTGAAATAGAGGAGAATAAGCCAAGAAGTGGTTTATGTCTGTTCGATATCACTTCTAATGAATTTAAGATGCTTGATATTCCCCAATATCAACTTTGCTGTAATTTTCTTATGTTGAGAGCCTTGTACCTGTTGTTAACATCCACATCATTGAAGAACATTTATTTTAAAGGTTCATCATTATATTGCAGATTTGCTTGGTTTAAATATTTTTGATAGAAATGAATCGATGGCATTTTAGATCATTTTGTACTTGCAAGGTTTAATGCCATTTAGTGATGTTATCTAGACTTGTGAATTCATACATTGAATTCTTCATGTTTCTTGTTTTATTTGACCCATTTATAAATCTAGTTGTTCACTCACTCTGTTATTTTAGATGGGTACAGATCAGAAGCATTATTTAAGTGCTAGTGCATGGGTACTACTCTACACAACAGTTGTTCTTCTTTGCTTTTGCATGAAGTATCAATAACTTGTCCTGCGTTAAATGAGTTGAGTACACAATCTGATGTCACCCTGCATTTGACTCTTCTAAAATTTAACTGCCTTTCCTTCTATATTTTTTTATCCATTTTGATTGACTTCACACGGATGCATCCAAATGATAACACTCAAGGTTAGCAAGATTGAATACTGGGAGATAAGTAAAGCAGAAATTAATGGCAGAAGTTCCTTTCAAAATGTCTTTGCAATACAAACAATATTATTTGCTGCATTGCTTTACATATAGATTAATTAATAGCTGATATACTATTTGTTTCTGGACATTCATGTGGTTAAAAGTTATTTAGACCCTTCTAGAGAACTTTTATGTAAAAACTCTTGCTGCAACCCATTGAATTAGTTTTATGTGCTTGTCAGAGGTATATATCTATCGATCATTTTAATTTCATTTTCCTTTGACTCTTTCTAATTGATCCTCACTCATCTGATATGTGCACAATATGAAGTAGCTTATTAACGCATTTTCTGTTTGAATTGGAGAATTAATTTATTGATGAAAGGCTAAGAAAACTAAGCTTTTTAACCCATTTTCTATTTGAATTGGATAGTTGATTGGTGATAAGCCTAAGAAAACTTACCGTTGGTACTGTTGGTTGTTAAATATAACTACTGTGATTAACATATTGAAGCCATTCTTTAATTGTTGTGCGTCTTGTGAAGGGTTCTAATTCAAAATCTACCTTAATATGCATGATTGATTTCTATTTGTTTATTGATTAAGTATAAGATGAATGATATAGTAAACCACTCAAATTCCCAGGGGAAGCATAAGAATCCAGAAAGCAACAAATACTTGTCATAATAGAGTTGTTGCAATCCTGGAAACAACCTATAGATCAATGGGCTTATATTTGTACATTTTGAGTTTGCCTGAGGACAATGAATGTTGTAACAAGTTATCAGATTTGTCTTCCCTTAACTACTTTAGGGGCGATAAGCAGGAGTGAGCAACAGGCGGGCGGGGCTGCCCCGTGGGGTTACCCGTAGCCCGCCCGTTTATCATAACACGGGTACGGGGCTCCCAGTACCCGTGGCATAACCCGTTTTGCCCCGTGAAAACGGGTACGGGGCAATACGGGCGGTCTGCACTGGTTATAGGGAGCCCGTGAAGAATTTTCCCCCTCCCTAGCAAAGCCAGACTTACAACAATGTTTTTTTTTTTTTGCCAAGAGACTTACAACAACATACATATTATTACAGCTATTATATTTCCAGCAAAGGCAACAATCATTGATCAAATGACGATGTAGAACTGCTTCTTCTTTAGTCCCTCCTTCTCTCCATAAAAACATAGCAGATTCATTGCACCATTGATGTTGGCCCTCGGAGGAGTGCCGATGGAGACCTCCGACAAAGATCTCATGTGTTCAGGTCTAATAGCGGAGGGCAGCCATCACTGTCAAGGATGAAGAGTTTTTGGACTAAGTTTACACAAGAACAAAAGAAGAGGATGATGGAATATGCCGAGAAACTTGGGTGGAAGATCCAAAAAATGATGAACAAGAAGCACGGTGATGGCCAACGCAGGGGATGCGCTTGGAGTTGGAGAGGAGAGCTGGAGATATTGGGACTCAGTAGGGGTGAGGACAGTGAGCTTGTCACCTGGAGAGGAGAGATGAAGATTGGTTGGAAGTGGAGGCAATGTGTTGCAATGGAATTAATGCTTCTATCACTGTATTCATGTCACTGCTGCCTAAAGAGGAGAGAAGAATAGGGCTTGCTTGTTGGGTCATGTCATTGCCATTTTTTTTTCATATTCTCAATCAATGCTTCTGCCACTTTTTCCTTTTGCTAGCTTCTAGACATGAGCATATCACGTGGATTCTGTACCAAATATAAAAGGGAAAAAATAGTGGCTGAGATGTGTACTAACTCAAGTAAGAATTGAAAAAAAAATAATAAATGTTAAACGGGGCATAATGGGCGGGTATGGTCACCCCGTTGGTGAACCCGTACCCCGCCCCGTTTAAGGGGAACTCGCCCGTTTTTAAACCCGCCCGTGACGGGTTCAAATGGACGGGTTTAAACGGGTCAAAAACTTCCGGGTTGGCAGGCGGGTCGGGTTTTTTTGCTCACCTCTAGCGATAAGTAGGTTGCAAGTGGTCACACATCTAACGCAGTTCTTTTTCCGCTAAGTATACGCATGATTATATTAGAAGAAATTTTGTTTGAGAAGCTATTGAGATTAAATGTGAGAACATTAATCCTCATGGTAAATCATTGAATGGTGCTTATATGAGGTATCATGTTTTAAAATACTATAATATCGGGTTAAAATATCTTTGATCCCCAAAGTTTACCTTCATTTTTGTTATATTTAATAAAATATGGGTAATGCCTTACCAAAACTTGTAAATCACTTAAAAGTCTATATTTGTTCTTTTGGTAAAAATCAGCATCAGGTTGATAACAACTAAATATACTCAAATAACAAATGGACATTAAGATTCGATCTACACCTAATCTTTTCTTGTTATTAAGGCAATAAAACGTAGGAAAATTTATTGTGTGGTCCCAAATAAAAAACATATTTATAAAAAAATCCCAAAATTCAAAATATTTATCCACAGGTCCTAAGGCACCATTTGAAAATTAATTTCTGAATGGAAAAGACCATTATACCCTTATTAATTAAGAAAGGGGAAAACATCATTTTTTTTGGCAAAAAAGTTGTTCTTTCTATTCTTCCATCTTCATCTCTTTTCGGTCTCCAGAGTCATAGACG
>JANTPZ010004026.1:0-19928 GCA_025593235.1 Vachellia pachyceras
ACAACCTTCATGCCATTTTAGACCCAATCATAAAGCAAGATGGAAATCCAAAAGGTTTAGAGAAGTTTGTGGACTTAGCATTGAAGTGTGTCAAAGATTATGGGGAAGAAAGGCCAACAATGGCTGAAGTTGTGAAAGAGATTGAGAATATAATGCAACTTGCTGGCTTCAACCCCAATGCTGAATCAACATCAACATCAGAAACTTATGAAAATGTCAGTAGTGGTGGGAAGATCTACCATCCTTACGTCAATGAAGATTTCGCCTACACGACTGTTTTTCCATCAGTAAAGGTGGAACCTCAGTAAAAGTTTTGGCATTTTTGGTCTCTTCGTTTTTTTAACCCTGTAAATCCTTTTCTTCTTCCGATGCTATTAATTTGCTCTGGTTTGGTGTGTGAAACTGTGAATTAAGGAAGAAATTCAGAACCAACTTGCAATTGTGGATCAGACTTGCATTGTATGCTTTAGAATCTCATACAGGCTCCTCAGAAATGCTTTTCAACTGTGAAAAGTTTTACATGTATTCATTTCTTTCCCCTATGCTTGAACTCGAATTGATTGAGAGGAGAATAGAACTGATCAAAATTTGTACTTGTCATTGCCATGAGGGTGTTTTTCCAATTTTTGAATGAATGCAATATTTGGGTTCTAGAGAAGTATGCCCGGTAAGACTTACTGTTGAAAAAAGATGTATAAAAAATAACTTGAATGAGAATACATTATTTTACTAATTTAACTTCACCTTGTTCTTTAGGGACTGAACATATTTACGCAGTGAAGCTCATTATGACATCTCAAGATATAAATAAGTTATCTAAGAACAAAAAATGGTAATATAAGACCGATATATTCAAGAGATGGTGAATATGAATACCTGTTCGGACATGAAGCAGAAGAATTTCTAACTGACGGATCATTCAATTGTGTAGTGGTCGTCAATAATAAGTATATTAGGCCAAGACAATTTGTATATGATAAAATCAGGTCAGGCGACCTGCCTGTATATGGCTAGAGGAAAGGGGGATTACAGGAAATACAATGAAATCAGTATGGTGTAAGAGAGTGAATTTTGGCCGGTTTGTTTCACTTGTTTTATTATGTCATGTGTAAATCATGTTGTTGATATTTATTACAGCTATAAATCCACTTTGACACACGAAATGATGCCCGAAACCACTTCTATATATATATATATATATCATAAATTCAGGGGAGTTTTATGATATTCCCAAAGGCAGAGTCAGTTGTTTCCTAAAACAGAGGGCATGATATCTTGAAATGTGTTTTTTGATTATGGAAAGTTGTGTTAGGTGGCGGTGGTTTGCTTGAACCATGATGATCTAATGAAAATTTAGTGAAATCATCATTACATAAGGTGAAACCAAACTTTGACAAAAATCCTTCACTAAATGGATCTTTTACATTGTTAAAATAGATTTAGCGATAGAAATTTTCCATCGCTAAAATGAGGGTTGTTAATAGATGGGATGATTATTTATTCATAGGATTTTGACACATGTTTAGGTTCGATCTGAACGGAAAAATAAAATTATAGCACCTAACAACGTATCTTTATAGACTAAAAACTAGGGGAACTCCCCTTTTAGGGGTGACAATATTCAAGTACTGTCACTATTAGATTATTGTCCCACCGATTTAAATATGTAAGAAGACTTAAAAGGGCAAAAAATAAAAATTCCATTACGGTAAGGCTAAGTGATGTCTATGTGATTACTGCTAAATTTCTTATTCATAAGCTTTGGTTTCCCCAATAAACATGATAATAAAGAAAAACAACTCGTAATAAAATTATCAACGAAAAAGAGTAAAAAAAACAGAGAGAGAGAGAGAGAACCAAGATGAAATAAATCCTTCTCGTTTATGTTTCTTCCTTTGTCAAGTAAGTCTTATTTTGAAGTATACAACATAAGTTGTCTATGAGAAAAATACGATCTCTCAATAAGAGTCTTTTTTTTTTTTGGCCAACCTCAATAAGACTCTTAGCTTTAGTAAAAGAAAGTTAGACATGAAAACAAAGAAATTTTAAACAAATCAACGGGATACTAAGTACCATGTGAGAAAAATGAATCTTAAATAGCATCTGATACACAGTTGACTGGCCAAAATTCATCTTCAATATATATTAAGTCAAGTCATTCTGTGTGTGGTCAGAGGAGAGGGACCTCCCTATATATGGGTAGAGGAGAGATGGATGATGAGATACAACGAAATCTCTTAACAAATGAATTTATCTGTGTTTGAGAGTTGCAACGTAGTCGAGAAACCAAGCCATGGTGAAGATAGAACTGATAGACGTGCTTCAAGAGATTGAAGGCCCGAAACCTCAACTCTCCATGGCAATATAACAGCAATATTAATATTAATATTAATATTAAAGACTTTCCAATTTAATGTCTAGTTTGGTATAATGGAATTGATTTTGATGAAAATGGAAACGGAGATGGAGATGGATATTGAAATGGAAATGGATATGTACTTTAAAATTACATTTGGTATGCCATGGAAATGAAGATGGAATCCATGTCTTTTTTTTATGAATGTTGATCTTTTTTGGAAATATAAAAAAAATACTATTTTACATATGGGGGATATTTTGGTCCAAAAAATTTGAACTCCATGGAACCCAAATGAATTCCATGGGCTTGGGTATGGAATTGAATTCTATAAGATTTTGTGGAATTGAATTCCACGTATAATTGTAATTCCATCGTACCAAACATGCATACATCATGAAATTTAATTCCAATTCTAATTCCAACTCCATCCTACCATTTCTACCACACCAAAAGGTAAAAGGGAACATGAATGCAAACAAAAACATGCTATATCTGAGAAATTTTGATCTGAGGAAGAGATGTAGGAGTTGTGGAGAGAATTTGAGAACTAGAAACCAAGAAAGAGATAGCCAAATGAAATAAAAAGGATAAAGTAAATAGCTAAACAGTATGATAGAGAGTCTACATGTTCCAAATTGAAGAGGGTATAATGATTTTTAACACGTTTGCTTCAATTTTTTTTTTAATCATGTCAGTATGAACCGTGTTGTTGCTATTTATTACTAATATAAATCCATTATTTCACATAAAACCACGGTTAAAACCACTTAAAGATATCATGAAATCAGTAACGTTGTATGATATTCTTGAGAGTAGACAGTTTCCTAAAGCAGCGGGTAGAATCTCTAGAAATGTGTTTGGTGTTTTTAGAAAGTCGTGTTGAACAATGGTAATTTGGTTTATCATCATGATATAATACTCTTTCTGTTCCTTTTTTTAAAACAAAAGAACAATCATCACACTTACCTTGTTCCTGTTTATAAGAAACTTTGGGAGTTTGTCTAAAATTTTTCTTTCAGGTTTCCCATTTTGCCTCTATTTAATTTCTCATTTTAATTCCAATTCATTCATTATTGATTTCCTTATTATCTCTCTTATTTTATCCCCCTATATAGGCTTATTTTTAGATAAAACCTACAATTTTTACATATTTATTGATATCATAAAACTTTTTTATTTACACAATTTGATGAAGTGTTGTTTATAAAAATGAAAGAAGGGAATAGTAATTAAGTAAAATCACCGGTACATTGTATTACTGTAAAAGAAGCATTAACCGAGCGCAACTCTTCTTTTAATTAGACTCTTAAATAGCACACATTAATAGACTTGTTTGGATAGCCCGATGGGAGAACGGACACAGATTTCGAGGTAAATATGTTAGAGAAATTTTGTCTCGGTCAACGCAGGAATGGATTTTGGTTGCCCAAACGGATTAACCAAATAAGCCTATTGTCTTTAGTGAAGTATGATAACTCTATGTTAGAACAAACGTTCTTATAGTCATCAGAAAATGTTACCAAAGCAATTATTTCATGAGATTTTCTTAACAATAACTTCAAAACATTGACCCTAGTATCTAAACTCATTTTCCAAAACAACGAGTCCACACAATATTTTCATGCAAAAAAAAATAAAAAATAAAAGACTTGATTGATTTATTTAATTAATATCTAAGTATCGTGATTAAATTTGATAAAATAAAATAGACAAGAAATCCAATGAATTTTTAATCATTAAAATCCGATAACAAGGAGCAAACGAACATTAAGGAAAGAGATATATCTACCTAGCTAGTATGAAATATTATCGTTCATGCACCGATTTTTTAAATTTTAAGATAAGGTTTTAATTGAAAATTGGGTGTAAGCACATATTTAAATTTGAAGGAACTTTAAAATGGAAAAAAGAAATAAAACTTCCAATGTCCCAGGGATTTTTTTTTAATGACAAGTGTTTTTCCATCAGTAAAGGTGGAACCTCAGTAAAAGTTCTGGCATTTTTGGTTTTTTCTTTTTCCCCGTAAATCCGTTTTCCTCTTCATATGAACAGGTATGTTTGTGTGAGCATTACATAAACATGTTTGTTTGCGTAGGCCAAGATAAAAATCCTCCGTATACTTGCTTCGTAAACTGTAAATCACATTGAAAAAATAGTTTATACCCATAATTTAACCAGGCCCCGTTAATAATTTGTGCTGGTTTGTGGATATAAAGTTTCTCTTAATTATCTGTCTTCTTTCATAACTCATTGTGAAAGATATTTTTGGGACCCATGAAAGAAGAAAGTTAGAATATTTTTATTAAAGATAATAAGTAAGATTAGATAAGTATATAATTATTTCTCCACAATATTTGGGTTGTACAAAAGTGTGCCAGCTTAGCAAGCCTTATTACTGAAAAGAAGATGATGGACAAACAATAATTTCAATGGGAATACATTGTTCTACTAATTTAATTCACCTGCAGTGATTATCATTTTTTACATCTCGAGGTATAAATAAGCAATTATCTGTGTCATGTGAACCATGTTGATGATATTTATTACATGTATTGTCTTATTTTAGTTTGCAAGAAAAAAAAATTAGGTAAAAATGCACCCAGCATCTTGAACCATTTTAAATGTACATTTAGTGTTCTAAAATATTTAAAGATGCAATTTCCCCTAATGTAATTAAGAGCTTGTTTGGGAACACTATTTTCCCAACGGTACACGCAAGTCAAGACAAAACTATCTCGAAAATCTGTAAAAACCATCTTAAAATCTATAAAAATCATCTTGAAAATCGTAAAACCATCTTGAAATCCACAAAATACCTTGGAATCTGTAAACTCATTTCTCCCAACGGAATTCCCAAACACAACATAAATGGGTGAAAAATGAATCTCCAATAGTATTTGGTACATCGTTGACTGGTTAGAACTCATCTCCAGTATGTACAGCAAGTCAACGAAAACATGATTTCTGAACAAAACTCCTAGTTTTTATTGAGTAGGATATTCTAGATGGAAACAAATGAATTTTGATAAAATCAACGATATGCCAAATAATATATGTAAAATGAATCTCCAATAATATTTGATACATCGTTGACTGACCAAAATTTGTCTCCAATATGCATCACAGGCCAAGTAATTCTAAGGCCAAAACATGATTTCAGAACAAGACTCTTAGCTTCATTGCTTCATTGAGAGCAATATTCTAGATGGAAACAAATGAATTTTAATCAGATCGATGGTATACTAAAAAATATGAAAAATGGATCTCCAATAATATTTGGTACATCATTGACCGGCCAAAATTTGTCTCAGAGGCTTAAAGGATTTTTGAATCTAAGAAAAGATAAAAGGAAAAAAAAGGCAAACGATACCACGTTATTTATTCAATGGAAGAGAGGAAGGAGCTTGGATACAAATTGAGAACTAACCAAATGAAACAAAGAGGATAAAGTAATAAATTGCTAAATGATGATGGAGAATCTCCAAAATAAAGAGGGTTTATATAGAGAGTGAGAGGGTAAATTTCATTGATTTGCTTCATTTTTTTATTGTGTCATATGAAACATGTTGGTGCTGTACAGCTATTGACAGACTATAATCACTGTTGAACATATTTGAATCCACTAATCCACTATTACACATAAAATCACAGTTGAAACCACTTACAAATATCATAAAACCAAGGGCGTTATACGATATTCTCAAGAACAGAGTCATTGGTTTTTTTTTCTAAAATAGTGGACTGAACTTCTAGAAATGTTTTTTTTTAAAAAAGTGTGGTCAGGTGATGGTAATTCGAATGAACAATCATGATCTAATGCAATTCAGAACAATCACTATCACATACACTAACAACATTAGCGATATTTGATTGTTTCTTGAATGTTTTTAATCTTATGCAAAAGAATTACCAATAGAGCACCTCTTCTTTAAAGAAATGCTTAAATGATTCATTACATTTGGCCACATAATAACGATATATTATAACAAAGTAAAGGTTAAAAAGGTAAATATCCTATGATTTAGGAAAAAAAAATAGTAACACGTTAGTACTCATTAGTACAAACTGTAAATTTATAGTTATCCAGCATTTGAAATTATTTCTGTCACTTCTTACTGCTCAAAGGTTCATACTCAATTTAATGGAACTCAAAACATAGTATTGGAATAAATGAATTTTAATCAAATCAATGATATACCAAGTAATGTTATTATATTGAAAAGGAAAATAATAAAATTCCATTATGTTATGACCATGTGAGGTCAACTTAATTATTTTTTTCTCATTTATATGTTCTGGTTTCCACAATAAAGAAGAAAATATAGAGAAATAGTCCCTAGCCAAAAGGAGAAACAGAAGGGAGACATTACATCTTATTTTAAAGAAAATTCATTTGAGCCACTTCTTCACACTCAAACATTCATGTTCAATTTCATATATAGAACCTAAAATATGGAGCTCGTTTGGGAACACAATGAAAAAGTACTTTTACACAAACCGATGTAAATATATATGTAATAGAAATTATCTCATTTTAACGAAAAACACTGTTGAACGTGCGTTTGGGCTCCAAATAATCGTTGCCAAACACGAACAAAACACATAGCTTCATTGAAAAGAATATTCTAGTTGGAAACAAATGAATTTTAATCAAATTAACGATATACCAAATAATACAAGAAAAAATAATATCAAATCATATTTAGTATATCATTGATTGGCTGGAATTCATCTTCAATATTCGTAGCAGGCCAAGTCATTCTACATGCGGTTCAATCGAGTCATTCAGCCCCTTATACATGGCCAGATGGTAATTTTTGGCCCGTCTGCTTCATTTGTTTATTGTGTCATGTTAACCATATGTTGGTTCTAATTATTCAAGCTATTAATCCACTAATGCAGGCAAAAGCAACAATTGAAAGTGACATCAGATGTCATGAAACCAGAGGCATTATAGGATGTCATGAAAGTGTTGCTCGTAACCCATCTTTGAGCCCAAGTTTTGCTCGGAAGCTTTCGATTGGAACTGCACTCGTGATTGTGAGGCTTGCGCTGATGGGGTAGAGGTCGCCACCATCTCTTCTTTCCTCGACGCCCTCGATCTTGCCGCCTCCAACAAAGACGGCGTTGCTATCCTCCCTCACCGAGATGCGATGATGACGGGGCAAGATCTGTGAAGACGAGGAAGCCGACGGGGAGGGCCGCCGCCAGGGTCCGAGAAAGAATGAGAGTTGAAGGAGGAAGGTTGAGTTCGAGAGAGATGAGGGGTGAACTGGATATGATTGAGGGGTAGTGAGGGAAATAAAAAAATATGTATTTTTTATTTTTTTTAAAGGCGCGGACCCCACTAGAATGATAATATGTGTTACACAATTTCAATTGAAGTCTCACTTTTGCCATCTTTTTTTGCAAGTTTATGTTTAAATTATGATTTATGAAGATAGGTATGCTTTTAATATACAAGCTTATGAATATTTTTATATAACATATAGCCTCTCGAAATGGCTAACAATTATGATTTCTCAACAAGACTCCCAGTTTCATTGAGTGGAATATTGTAGATAGAAGCAAATGAATTTTAATCAAATCAACGATATACCAAATATACGAGTAAAATGAATCTTCGATATCATTTGGCACATCGTTGACTGACCAAAATTTGTCTCCAATATGCATCACAGGCCAAGTTATTCCAAGGTCAAAACATGATTTCTAAACAAAACTCTTAGCTTCATTGAGAGTAATATTCTGGATGGAAACAAATGAATTTTAATCAGATCGATGGTATACCAAACAACATGAAAAATGGATCTCCAATAATATCGGTACATAATAAAGGGGATTTTTTAATATAAGAAAAGATAAAAAGGAAAAAGGGCAAATGATATCACGTTCTTTATTCAATGGAAGAGAGGAAGGAGTATGGAGACAAATTGAGAACTAACAACCAAATGGAACAAAGAGGATAAAGTAAATTGCTAAATGATGATGGAGAATCTCCAAGATGATGAAGAGGGTTTATATAGAGAGGGAGAGGGTAAATGTCATTGATTTGCTTCATTTTTTTATTGTGTCATATGAAATATGTTAGTGCTGTACAACTATTGACAAACTATAACCACGGCTGAAACTATGTGAATGCATTGTTGCATATAAAACTGCAGCTGAAACCACTTACAAATATCATGAAACCAAGGGCGTTATACGATATTCTCAAGGGGCAGAGTCATTGGTTTTCTAAAACAGTGGACTGAAGTTCTAGAAATGTGTTTTCTGTTTATGGAAAGTAGCATCAGATGGCGGTGTTTTGAATGAACGATCATGATCTAGTGACAATTAAGAACAATCATGATGACATACACTAATAAAGCATTTATCTTTTTTGCTAAACACTTAAATGATTCATTGCATTTGGCTAAGTAATAATGATATGTTATAACAAAGGAACAAACAGAATTCTATATTGGATAATATATTTTCGCAAATTAATTATTCCACGAGATTCTCTTCTGTTAATAACTTGGAAACATTGACCTATGATTTGAATTCATATTTTCTGGAACAAGGGATCCACACATTCTTTTTTTTAAAAATCATTTAATTGACTTATTTAGTAAATAAATATAGTGAATTAATGTTCAGTTTTGCTCGTGTGGCTTCAAAAAAAAATATTTTTAACCTCTTTTTGAAGTCTAAGTTGAAAAAAAAAAATTTGAGGTAGATACCACATGAGCAAATCACATTAGCAAAGCTGGTCAACAAACGTTAGCCATTTGATTCAAAGCAAAATTGATACGAAATAAAACTTTTCGACTACTTTTGAAACAAAAAAGAATTTAGATGCCTAGTAATATTTCGTAAATATGTCTGAGGCAAAAATAACCATTAACCCTAACAAATTCAATAAGTTGTTAACTATTGGAATCCAATAAGAATGCGCAAAAGAATAAGAAAGGAAGAGATCATTGCCTAGCTAGTATGAAACATAAATATGATGTTTTAATCTAAAATTTGGTGTATGTATATTAAAGTACTTCATGAGACTAAAGATTAAAAAGGTAAATATTCCTTTTTTTTAAATGATGATGGAGAGGCTAAAAGATGAAGATGGTTTATATAGAGAGTGAGAGGATGATTTTCATGTATTTGCTTGATTTGTTTATTGTGAGCCATTTTGGTGTTGTATAGCTATGAATTCACTCTGGCATTCAAAACCAATGCTGAAATCACTTACATATATCATGAAATCAGGGGCATTATATGATATTCCCAATGACAGAATCAATATAAGTTTTCTAAAATAGTGGGTTGAACTACTATAAATGTGTTTCTCCGTTTACGTAAAGTGGTATACGATGGTGGTGATTTGGTTGAACGATCATAGTCTAGTGACCATTCTGAGCGATTAACATGACATTGCACTGTCAACATTCAAGAATCACCACCATTAGGTTGTTTCCCCCACCATTTTTAAACTAATGCATAAGAATTACTGATAGAATATCTCTCTTTTTTTGTGAAACAATCAAATGATTCATTGCATTTGGCCAAGTAATAATAATTATATGTTATAATAAATGAAGAACACTATTGGATTCCCTAGTGAATTTCAGAATTATTTCAAGAGATTTTCTTTTGCTAATAACTTCCAAACATTGACCTTGGATTTAAATTTATATATATATTTTAGAATAAAAAATAATCTCTTTCCACATTTGATAATTTAATCCTTAATTTCACATATATAATTTATTTTGAGTCATTAAATAATTGTCCTCCAAAAAATATGACTTAACCCTATTAAAAAAATGCAATCGTACTGCCAACTCTGCCCCTTCAACTAGCATCGTCACCGCTGTTCTCAAGCAGGCCATTCGCCTCTCTCACCACCCACGTTCCTGCTACACTACTGTGGAGGTCATCGTCCACACCATCATTTTAAATTATTTCTGTTACTTCTTATCATTCGAACGGTAATGTTCAATTTTGGTTGGTTTCGCAGCCACTTTTAAAATCTAGGTTTGATTTCAAAACCTAGATATTATCTCAAAATCAAGATTTTGTCCAAGTAAAAAAAATTTTCCCAAAAATTATTTTGGTTACAAAACCTCAGTTTGAAACCTAGGTTTTCTCTTTCCTAGTTTTTACTATTTCCTACTTTTTCTCTCTTTCTCTTTCTTACCCACTTTTTTGTCTCAGAATCCGTAAAAGCTAATAACTTCCCAAACATAAATCACTTTTCAAAACGTAGGTTTTATCTCAGAATCTGTAAAAGCTATTTTCCAAAATCTATTCTCCAAAACCTAGGTTTTGCTTCCGAATCTGTAAAAGCTATTTTCAACCTTACATCCAAACAAGCTTTTAATGGAACTTAAAGCATACTTTCTGAATAAAACTCGATCCTAATGGAAACAAGTGAATTTAATCTAATTAACGAAAAACCAAATAATATAATGAAATTTATAAGGAAAAAAATAAAAATTCCATCATGGCGCGACTACATGAGGTTAAAGCAATTATTTTCTTTTCTCATTTATATGTTTTGGTTTCCTTAATAAACAAGAAAATAAAGAAAAATAGACCCCAGCGAAAAGTAGCTCCAAAAAAGACACACAACGGGAGAATCATGAAGAAAATTCTTAAATCATTCTTTTTCCCCCTTTCATTTATGTCACACTTTAAAGAATATCCATTTCAGTCTTCACTCTCCAACATTCATTTTTAATTTTATTGAAGCGAAAATTATATTAGAGGTTCCTATACTTTCCTCAATTTTTTTTATTTTACTTATGTGTTTTTCCTCTTAATGAAATCGTTAATTTTACATTGTTAACAAATTAAAAATATAAGAGAAAAATATATCTTAATTAAAATTAAAATATTTAATTAAGAGAAAACGATATGCAAATACCAAATTAAAAATTAAGTATAAATACCTCTATTATAGTTTTCCCTTTTGTCAAACCCAAAACATGATCTTTAAACAAGAATCTTAGCTTCATTTAGAAGAATATCCTACGAACAAATAGTTTTAATTAAATCAATGACATACCAAATAATATGAGAAAAATGAATCTCGAATAATATTAGAGCTTGCTTCATTTGTAGAAGTTTTTTTTTTTTTTGCGAGTTTGCTTCATTTGTTTGGTGTGTCATGTAAACCATGTTAGCTCTCTTTATTAGAGCTATCAATCCACCATTGCTCACAAAAAACAACGATTGAAACTGCCGGCATATATCATGAAATCAGGAGGTTCTAGGATATTCCACGAGGTATAGCCATTGGGGGTGTTTGAGAAAGCTTCTCAACACCCCAAAAACACGTTCAACAGTGTTTTTCCACAAAACGAGATAATCTCCTTCACACATTTACCTCGTAAATAGTAAAAGTATTTATCCACCGCTTTACCAAACGGACCATTAGCTTTCTAAAACAGTGGACTGAACCTCTAGAAATGTGTGTTTTGTTTATGAAAAGAAGCGTTTGATGGTTGTGATTTGCTCGAACCCTCTTGATATATGGAAAATTTTGTAAAATCACAAATACCTATAAAAATTGCGACTATTTAATTCTTCCCCCATCATTTTTAAACTATTGCAAAAGAAGCACGAAAAAAAAAATGCATGTCTTTTTTCACGAAACTGTTGAATGGTTCGTTGCAATCTGGGTCTGTTTGGTAAAGCGGTGGACAAGTACTTTTACACAAGTCGAGGTAAATATGTGGATGGGATTATCTCCAGTGGCGGACCCAGGACCCTGACTCAGGGGGTGCAAGCTATTTTTTAAGAAGATACTTAAGAAAAGAATTTGAGTAAAAATTCAGTGGGTTCAAAATTAGTAAATGAGTGGGTGCAAAATAAATCACATAGTACTAATATATACCTAATTTTCTGGAAGTCAGGGGTGCGGCTGTACCCGCTAACCAACACACAGGTCCGCCCTTGATTATCTCGTTTTACAGAAAAATACTGTTGAGCGTACCTTTGAGGTGGCAAACGTATTACCAAACGGTCACAATAGTTATATGGTAGAACACACACCACCATACTTAGATTCCATAGTAAACACATCAACTCGTATTGCATTTAACCTAGTTCTTAAATTCCTAGTTTCAAAAACAAGGAATCCGCACATTTTTTCTTTTAAAAAATCATTTAATTTATCTATTTAAGAACCAAACTATAGTGATTAAAATTGACAAAATGAAATTAATGTCCGATCCATTAAATTTCAAGATGTTTTAAACGAAAACAGGGTATAAGCAAAGATTTAAATATGTAAGCAGATTTAAAAGGAAAAAAATTAAAATTCCATCAATGCATGATAGTGATATCTATGTGATTATTTTGTTTTTCTTACTCATAAGTTTTAGTTCCCCGTAAACAAGAGAATAAAAAAAACACCATTAATAAAAGTAGGAATGGAAAAGAGATTTAAAACAAAGAACCATGATGAAAAGTCTTAAATTATTAACGTTTTTTCTTTTTTAACTATGTCTTATTTTGAACAATATCCATCTCAATCACTTCTTAACAATCGAAGATTCATATCCAATTTCATGAACCCGAATATGATATATGAACAAAACTTTTAACTTTATTGAAAAGAATATTTTAATAGAAAACATATGAATTTTAATCAAATCATTCACACACTAACTAATATAATGATATATTTAAATGGAAAAAAAAAAGAAAAATTCCGTCATGGCATCACTACGTGATGTCAATGTGTAATTAGATTCTTTCTCATTTATATGTTTTGTTTTTCCCCCAATGAGCAAAAGAATAAATAAAAATAATCCCAATAAAAGTATGGGAGAATTACCCAGAGGTCCCAAGTAAGGGAATATATTACAAAATGATCACAACATGATTGTTAATGGTAGTTGCTTCATTTATAAATAGTGCTTCTTAACTTGTCATTAACAACTCTCTTGTGACCATTTTGTAATATATTTCCTTACTTGGGACCTCTAGGTAATTCTCTCTAAAAGTGTCAACGGAAAAGAGACATCGAAAAAAGAGAACCATTATAAAAGTTCTTAAATTATTCTAATTTTTTTTCTCATTAATTTTCATCCTAGTCTTATTTTATTTTGAAGAATATCATCCGAATCATTTCTTCTTGATTGAACATTTATGTCCAATTTCATGGAACCTAAAACATGATCTCTAAACAAGACTTTCAGTTTCATTGAGAAGAATATTTCAAGCTTGAAGTGAATGAATTTTAATCAAATCAACGACATACCAAATAATATAAGAAAAATAAATCTCAAAAAATATTTGGTATATCGTTGACTGTTCAAAATTTATCTCCAGGCACGCCATCAAGTCAATCTTCTGCATGTGGTCCAATCTATTTAGGCAGCCTCACTATATATGGCTAAAGAAAAGATAGATGATGATATGCAATGGAATCTATTAACAAATTGTTCCAAATTATGGTGAAGACAGAATTCGTAGACTTGCTTGAAGGATCAAAGGCCACCAAGCTTAATACCCCCACTGACAATACATTAGCAACATAAAGGACATTTGAATATAAGGAAAAAGAAAATAAGAAAAAGGCTATTTCTAAGAAATTCTAAATTCAATGCAAGAGAGGTGCGAGTATGGAGAAGCATGACAATTAACAATCAAGAAAGATACAACCAAAGGGAAAAAGAGGATAAAGTAAATTTCTAAACCATGATGAAGAGATTACAAGATGAAGAGGGTTTATACAAAGGGTGAGAGGGTGATTTTCATTTATTTGTTTAATTTGTTTATTGTGTCACGTGAACCATGTTGGTGTTGTACATCTTTGAATCCACTATTGTACTAAAACCGATGTTGAAACCATATACATATATCATGAAACCAGGGATGTTATACGATATTCCTAATGGTAGAATCATTGGTTTTCTAAAATAGTGAGTTGAACTTCTAGAAATGTGTTTATATAGACGGTGAGAGGGTGATTTTCATTGATTTGCTTAATTTGTTTATTGTGTCATGTGAACCATGATGGTGTTTTACAGTTATGAATCCACTATTGTACTAAAACCAATACTGAAACCACTTACAGATATTATAAAACTAAGAGCATTATACGATATTCTCAATGGTAGAATCATTGGTTTTCTAAAATAGTGAGCTGAACTTCTAGAAATGTGTGTTCTCGTTTATGGAAAATGGTTTAAGATTGTGGTGATTTGATCAAACGATTGTGATTTAGTGACCATTCCAAACGATCTAGTAGATGGCATGTTACTTTTAACATTCAAAAATTGTTGCCATTTGGTTGTGTTCTTTGTTTTTTTTTTTGTGAAACACTTAAATGATTCATCACATTTAGCCAAGTAATAATGATACTCCCACCAATCCTTTTTTATAAGCAACAATTTTCCAAATCACATAAAAGGAACTTGTGATTAAAATTGGTTAAAGTAGTAATGTTTAAGAGATATGATGTTTTCTTAAATATACCCTTATTTTTTTAGGATGATGAATATAAGAGAAAATGAGTGGAAAAAGAGATAAGAGAGAATGCGTGAGAAAAATAGATAAGACATGTATATAATTAATTGGGGGTAAAAATGAAAAATGCATTTAATTTTTTGACAATGCAAACTTATTACTTGTATTAAAGAGAATATTAATTATAAATAAAATGAGAAGGATTAAACTATAACAAACACACTAACGCATGAATTCCTTGGTAAACTTTAGCAAATAAATCATTTCATGAGATTTTCTTTTATTAATAACTTCAAAACTCGAACTAGGATTTAATCGAATTAACGAAAAATCAAATAATGTAATGATATTTAAAAGGAACAAAATAAAAATTCCATCATGGCACTGAGGTTAAAGTAATTATTTTCTTTTCTCATTTATATGTTTTGGTTTCCATAATAAACAAGAAAATAAAGAAAAATAGTCCCCCGCAAAAGTAGCTACAAAAAAGAGACATAAGAGGAGAATCATGAAGAAAATTCTTAAATCATTCTTTTTTACCCTTTTCATTTATATCACATTTTAAAGAATATCCATTTCACTCTCTTCTTTACTCTCCAATAATCAAGGGAAAATTATATTATAGATACCTATACTTTCCTCAAATTTTTTATTTTATATTTATGGTTTTTTCCTCCTAATGAAATATTTAATTTTGCTTTGTTAACGATATTAACTCGTCTACAGGGGTTAATGATTGCGTTAAAAGAGTAAAATTAAAATATTTAATTAAGAGAAAAATATATGCATATACCAAATTAAAGGCTAAAGTATACTTTTAGTCCTTTATATTTGCGTCAGGTTTCATTTTAGTTCTTTAAGTTTAAAAAGTACACCTTCAGTCCCTCAAACTTAACGCCGTTAGTTTTTCTTAATGGAAATTGCTAAATCCTTAAATTTAATTGATAACTGTGCAATAAAACGTTGACAAAACATGCTCACATTTTAATTTTAATTTAATAATATAATAAATTTGATATTTTAAATTGTGTAAAATAAAAAAGATTTAAAATAACAGTGTTAAGTTTGATGAGTCAGCAATTTCCGTTAAGAGAAACTAACGGCGTTAAATCTGAGGGACTGAAAGTAAACTTTTGAAACTTAAATGACTAAAATAAAACTTGACACAAACACAAAGGACTAAAAGTATACTTTAGCCCCAAATTAAAAATTAAGTATAAGTACCTCTATTATCGTTTCCCCTTTTGTGAAACCCAAAACATTATCTTTAAACAAGACTCTTGACTTCATTAAGAAGAATATCCTACCTGGAAACAAATAATTTTAATAAAATCAATGACATACGAAATAATATAAGAAAAATGAATCTCAAATAATATTTGGCACATAATTGATTAGCCAAAATTCGTCTCCAATATGCATAGCAGACAATCTTATTATGCATGGGGTCCAATCGAGTCAAACTGGCTCCTCATATGTGGCTAGAGGTTGATTTTATGCCAGTTTGCTTCACTTGTTTATTGTGTCATGTAAAGCATGTTGGTTCTCTTTATTAGAGCTATCAATCCACCATTGCACGCTAGATTCCATAGTAAACACACCAACATACCATTGCATTTAACCTAGTTCTTAAATTCATGGTTTCAAAAATAAGGAATCCGCAAATTCTTTTCTTTTAAAAAATCATTTAGTTTATCCATTTAAGAACCAAACTATAGTGATTAAAATTGAGAGAATGAAATTAATGTCCGATCAATTAAATTTCAAGATGTTTTAAAGGAAGACAGGGTGTAAGAAAAGATTTAAATATGTAAGCAGATTTAAAAGGAAAAAAATTAAAATTCCATCAATGCATGATAGTGATATCTATGTGATTATTTTGTTTTTCTTACTCATAAGTTTTGGTTCCCCGTAAACAAGAGAATAAAAAAAAACCATTAATAAAAGTAGGAATGGAAAAGAGATTTAAAACAAAGAACCATGATGAAAAGTCTTAAATTATTAACGTTTTTTCTTTTTTAACTATGTCTTATTTTGAACAATATCCATCTCAATCACTTCTTAACAATTGAAGATTCATATCCAATTTCATGAGCCCAAATATGATCTATGAACAAAACTTTTAACTTTATTAAAAAGAATATTTTAATAGAAAACATACGAATTTTAATCAAATCATTCACACACTAACTAATATAATGATATATTTAAAAGGAAAAAAAAAGAAAAATTCCGTCATGGCATCACTACGTGATGTCAATGTGTAATTAGATTATATTCTTTCTCATTTATATGTTTTGTTTTTCCCCAATGAGCAAAAGAATAAATAAAAATAATCCCAATAAAAGTATGGGAGAATTACCCAGAGGTCCCAAGTAAAAGAGTGTATTACAAAATGATCACAACAGGGTTGTTAATGGTAGTTGCTTCACTTATAAATGGTGCTTCTCGACTTGTCATTAACAACCTCTTGGAACTTTTTTGTAATACACTCCCTTACTTGGGACCTCTAGGTAATTCTCTCTAAAAGTGTCAACGGAAAAGAGACATGAAAAAAGAGAACCATTATAAAAGTTCTTAAATTATTCTAATTTTTTCTCATTTTCATCCGAGTCTTATTTTATTTTGAAGAATATCATCCGAATCATTTCTTCTTGATTGAACATTTATGTCCAATTTCATGGAACCTAAAACATGATCTCTAAACAAGACTTTTAGTTTCAATGAGAACAATATTCAAGCTTAAAGTAAATGAATTTTAATCAAATCAACGACATACCAAATAATATGAGAAAAAGAAATCTCGAATAATATTTGGTATATCATTGACTGTTCAAAATTTATCTCCAGGCACGCCAAGTCAATCTTCTGCATGTGGTCCAATCTATTTAGGCAGCCTCACTATACATGGCTAAAGAAAAGACAAATGATGATATGCAATGGAAGAGACTACAAGATGGGTTTATATAGAGGGTGAGAGGGTGATTTTCATTGATTTGCTTAATTTGTTTATCTTGTCATGTGAACTATGATTATGTTGTACAGCTATGAATCAACTATTGTACTAAAACCAATGCTGAAACCACTTACAGATATAATGAAATCATGTGGTGTTATACGATATTCCTAATGGTAGGATAATTGGTTTTCTAAAATAGTGGGCTGAATTTCTAAAAATGTGTTTATATAGATGGTGAGGGGGTGATTTTCATTGATTTGCTTAATTTGTTTATTGTGTCATGTGAACCATGATGATGTTGTACAACTATAAATCCACTATTGTACTAAAATCAATGTTGAAACCACTTACAGATATCATGAAACCAGGTGCGTTATATGATATTCCCAATGGTAGAATCATTGGTTTTCTAAAATAGTGGGCTGAACTTCTAGAAATGTGTTTTCTCGTTTATGAGAAGTGGTTTAAAATTGTGGTGATTTGGTCGAACGATCATGATCTAGTGACCATTCCAAATGATCAAGATGACATGTTAGTTTTAACATTCAAAAATTGTTGCCATTTGGTTGTATTCTCTGATTTTTTTTCTAGTGAAACACTTAAATGATTCATCACATGTAGCCAAGTAATAATGATACTCCCACCAATCCTTTTTATAAGCAAAAATTTTCCAAATCACATAAAAGGAACTTGTGATTAAAATTGGTTAAAGTAGTAATGTTTAAAAGATATGATGTTTTCTCAAATACACCCTTATTTTTTAGGATGATGAATATAAGGGAAAATTAGAGGAAAAAGAGATGAGAGAGAATGGATGAGAAAAATAGATAAGACATGTATATAATTAATTGGGGGTAAAAATGAAAAACGTATTTAATTTTTTTGAAAATGCAAACTTATTACTTATATTAAAGAGAATATTAATTATAAATAAAATGAGAAGGATTGAACTATAACAAACACACTAACGCAATTGAATTTCTTGGTAAACTTTAGCAAATAAATCATTTCATAAGATTTTCTTTTATTAATAACTTCAAAACTAGAACTAGGATTTAAATTCATATTTTCCAAAAACAAGGATTCCCCACATTCTTTTCTTTCAAGAAAATCATTTAATTGACTTATTTGGAAAATAAATATTGCAAGTAAATTTGAGAAAACAATATTAGTAATAATTTCAATGAATTTTTAATTATTGAAATCCCATTAGAATGCACAGAAGTGTATTAAGGGAAGAGATCGATTGTTAACAAAGTAAAATATGATGTTTTAATGGTGTAAGCATATTTAATTATGTAATGAGATCAACAAAGTAAAAAGGTACATATCCATGATTTTTTTTAATTGGATTTTTTTCGGTAGAGTGGGCCACCAGTGCTTGGGTAGAGCTATGGTGACCGAGAAACACGGTAAAAAAGTACTTTCACGTAAATCTTGATAAATATGTGGATGAAATTATCTCGTTTTACGAAAAAATATTGTTGAACATACTTTTGATGAGTAAATAAACTTTTCCAAATACTACCATAAAAAGTTTTTCTTTACAAAAAGAAAAATAAAGGTAATTATATAATTTTATAAGATTTTAGAATTTCAAACTGGTGTAAAGGTATGAGATTTTACTTTAATAATTTTATGGGATTTTTATAAAAAAAATCAAAATTCTGAAACGTGGCAGGTTCAGGAAGATGGTTTCTGTTCTCGCCTGGCCTTCTTTGGTGAGTAGTGTGCACTATCAAACACTCCCACCCTGCTTTTACTTGATTACTATTCTTCGACCACCATGTCTGACACTGACCCCAAAAGCCATACCTCTCCTCCTCCTCCTCCTCCTCCTCCTCCTCCTCCTCCTCCTGCGTCTTCGTCTTCAAGTGGGGTACCCTCTGAAATCCAAAGTGGCCATTCCAATAATCACGGCTCGAACCAATTCTCAGGCCACAAGGCCCATTATCCGAACCCACCTGACGCTGTGAATCCGGACGCTGCTACTCTCAGAGATCAATGGAGGTATGCCATCAAAAAATACAGTAGATGGTACTCTCATGCTTGGGGCACTGCAATTCTAGCTGGGGCTGCCTTCTTTGCCCTTGGATGGGTCATCAAAGGTGGGAATCCCTTACCCTCTTTCCGCGCTGAGGAATC
>JANTPZ010004027.1:0-23819 GCA_025593235.1 Vachellia pachyceras
AACAATGCATACCTTTACTCAGAACTACCACACAATAGCCTGGTGTTAGGCTTTCCGCCTTTTTGCCAAACTCGGCATCGACAAAATCTGCAAATTTTATTGTTTTGTACTGCAGAAGATGCTTGAAGTCTCCAGGAGATGCACAAAGAATCCTCCTGGTGATGTACGGCAGAATAAGGGGCAATCCTTCAGATGATATTCGGAAAGCACATGATGCTGAGCTTCCTTCTCTTGATGTCTGTCTTTCCTGTGGGATCAGAGCAAGATAATTTTATTTAATTTTCCCAAAAACAAGTAAAAATTCTTTCTTTAGATTCAGTTAAGGCTGAGCAAAAATATTTATCGCAGCAAAGTGATTGGACTTAAAATTTTCTGAATAAAAATAAACACAATTTATTCAAAAAAAGTCCATATCACGATTCGGAATCATATCACTTTATACAGCTAAATTCATATCTGTATGGAATTTGACAAGTATATCAACATTAAGTTCAAGAAATCAGGAACAGACTTCAGTTCTCAAAATTAATGAAACATCCCACGAAGTAAGCTATATCTAATTGGTAATAAGAAGCCATAAGCAGTGATAGCTTTAAAATTATCTAAATTTCGAAAGACCGGATTGTTTTTTTAAATAAAAAGTGATTTTAGTTAATCTACACGTGAAAGAGTTGTTGGAAGATCCTTGAGGCTTAAGGTAAACAAACAGGCACTAAATCTACCTCTGATGCCATGATCTATAATCCTTTGCTTACACAAATCCCTAGCTCTACCTGTCTGATCTCTAGGCCTCATCAAACCACAAGGTCACTATACCCTCTTGCACCATTCTATTAAAGGACGCTAGACAACACTAAGAATATCATATCACAATTTCAACGACGAAGAATTAAATATACTCACAAACATCTTCAGACCAAGGGATGCTATTTTGAGTTGCTGCCCCACTGAGAAATTCAGTTCAAGAACATCTTTAACAGACTTGCTGACATGGTAAATTCTTTTCACATGGCCTCCATCATTGTTTCTAGTGACAAGATGACCATTGAATGGAAAACTTTCATCGATACCATAAAAATCCTTAATGCTGTTGATAGTGACTTCATCTTTGAAAAAGAAAACAGGATCAACGCCTCTCCACTTGCCTTGAATCTGCAGCTTTCTTTTCCCAGAAGTCATTTTTCCTTTGCTTTCTGTTTTAGGAGGCTTTTGCACTTCCTCTGAATCCCCTTCTAAACATGCACCAGAAGGACTAGCTTCCAAATCTTCTGTATTGGGTTTGTTATCGATTACATTAATCTCTTCCAAAGCTTCCTCATGTGTATTTTCTAATGAATCGACCTGCAATACTTTTGAACCGTCAATATCCTGGTTCTCTGGTTCTACATGCTGCTTATCAATTCCAATTTTTGTTTTCTCTGGAATGGGAACTGCTACAAGAAGGAGAAAAAGTCAATAATGGGCACAAGCAACAATGAAAGTCAGCGTTGAATGAATGTAGCATGAAAAAATAAGACTCCTGACAGAGGAATTGGTACCATAATGACAAAGACTTATTGACTATCATTAACAGATATTATGAGAGAGGGACAATGGTAAGCACATGAATGCTGCGCTGTAACGTTAACGGAAAAAATAAAAGAAATTGATAAACTCTGAGACAAAGGGCAGCAAGAATCTCACTACTTCCTCTCTCAATAGCCCAGGAGAATCTCCAAAAAGGACAAACAATATTCATAAATCCATATGTTGGATTACAGTAGGCCAAGCTATTTATAACTGTAAACTGATGCATTGTTAAATTCACATCTATTGAATTACCCGAGATGGATATATATACATCAAGGAGGAGCCTTCTTATTAATGGCTCATTATTATAATTAAATACACAAAATCATAATTCTAATTCCTGATTGTAAAGTATATATTTCCTAATATATATCTCAATCATATCTCAACAATAACAACAGAAATACAACTGATTCCCTACATTTTAGGACCACTACGCATGACTGACCCATGAAAACTCCCACTCACCAACCACCTGTTAGTGCACCTATTTTCTTGCTAACACACTCTCAATAATAATTAATTAAAACAGACTCAATAACCACTCCTATTTTATTGAGCCTTTGGTATCCTATCAGACAACTAACACCATGTTTAACATTACCTGGAAGAGGAGAAACCTTTTGCAGTACCGCAATAAAGAAAGCTCCAGTGTTTTGATCATGAGGCACTATCCTCATGCAATGCTCTAGTGGTAAATCAGAAACTTCCTCAGTTAACTTGTATGTCACAGGATTCTCTGCTGCTCGATTCCCATCCTCAGAGTTTTCACAAACACCCTTATCAGCATCATCTCCCATCTCCATCTTGTGATTACTATCAACAAGATCCTGATAGTTTTTTCCAGAAGGAAACATGCTGGGAAGAACTGCACTCCTTCGATACATGGGAACATCTTTATAGGAAGACAACCACAAGCCCCGGTCACGTACCTGTATCTCCAAAATCACATCTTTCATAAATATTAAAATATATACTATTGCATAACCCTTCCACAGACGAAGCCACAATCTCATGCACTCATTTACAAATCCAAAAGCTTATACCAGAGATACAAGATATCGTGGAACAAGACTTTTGTCATTCCACAAAAATAGATGGACAGACAACTCCGTAATTATCATATATTTAATTAAAAAGAATTAACAACCAACAACAACAGTCCAAGTACATTAATTTGATGGAAACGCACAACTTGAGCTAGCAGTCCTGAGTTGAAAGAGACAAAGCTTTCAGGCTTTGAATAGATTTTTGTCTACAAGAGCAAACGATACTATCTTGGAATACTAGGGTCCTGATACGATAAAAGTTTTAGCATTAATTTACGATTATCTTTATTAGAATTTTAATTATAATTTATATTATCTTTTAATAAATGATTCGGACTAGGTTTAGATTTATGAATTTGTTTCCTATTTAGTACAGTTTCCTTTTTTTATAATTTCATTGACTTGAAGAATAAGCTGGTATTTAGGTTTCTTAGAACTTCATAAATAGACCAAGAATTAATTTCATTTTACACTTTTGGATGAATTGAATAAGAGTGTTGATATTTGAAAATTAAGTTATCTCTCCCTCTGCTTCCCCTTCCCCCCTTTGTTCTACATCAATTTGGAATCAAAGCCAAATTGACTTCATGATCATTTGGATTGTTGTGCGAAAAAAGAATAAAATACTTTGACATAGAAATACTTTTGTAAGAGGATAGTTTCTCTTACTAAAGCTGAGAAAGCTGACTAACATGCTCAAGCAACTCAACTAACGCATGTAGGAAATCAAAGTGCAACTCTTGTAATGTTAGGACCACTCTTGGAGACCTTTGAAAAAATACATGAAAATAGACCATCCAAAGATGCGAAAAAAGATTTGGAGAAAGAAACATGGTATTTTGGAGAAAGAAACATAGAAGTAGGGTGGCTTGGTATTTTGGAGAAAGCTGACTAACATGCTCAAGCTGATTAAATAAAAAGATGCTTTTTATCAGTCATATCTTTGACTTGGTATTTTGGAGAAAGAAACATAGAAGTAGGGTGGCTTTAGGATGGCTGGTGCCTATCAGAATCCTTACTCTGATTTGGGGAAGAGGCAAAGAAAAATAGAGTGGCTAAGGACCGAGACCTTTGGAGTGGAGAGAGCCAATCCTCTTGAAAGATTGGTAGGGGTGGAGGAAGGTGGTCTTTCTTTATCATATTGTGTGTCTGTTTTGGTGTATGTTTTAATGTATTAGTGAGTTATCTGCTGTAATTTTCCTTGTGGAGCTTAATTTGTATATTTTGTTTGTTGTGTGTGGTCATCTGTTGTAATCGTTATCCTTCCCTTGTTCATTTATTTACAAGTCTGAATGTGCAAATGAGCAAGTGTTTATCTATGAATGTAATGAGTTATAGCTCTTAATTTATTCTGTTTGTATGTAAATCTGTCATTATATCAAGGGTCATAACATACTCCATGTATTATCTTTAAATTATTGAATTTAACAAACAACTCGGAAAGATTCAGTTGGAAAAACACAAACCTTCCATCTCTTGAGACCTGGCTGGCGCAAAAGTTGGGGGCGCTCATTTGAGACATCAACAAGTTCAACAGATCCTCCACACCTCCGTAAAACCTGCAGTTTGTCAAAAATTTAGATATATAGAATTATCTGCGGCTCTTCATAAATTAAATTATAAGTTATAAAGCATTAAAGGTTTTTCCTTTTTGACCAAAGCATGAAAGGTTCATTCACATTTTATAAATACATGAATGACGGCCAACTCCAGAACCGGGTATTTCACCAGCTATCTTCCATCAATGAATTTACAAGATGCTATAAAATATTCTCTACAAACAAAAGTCTGTGGACCCTTGTGCTAGGGGCAAATTAACAAAAGCTCTCAGATGCAGTCATACACAAACGCATTTAAACACATATCAAAAGTTCCTAACCATACTACTAAAGGAAGATTGTGGCTGTAAAAATATTCATTCTAAGTACTTCCTTCAATGCCATAAGGTAAAGTATGCAAGTATAACCTTGGGGCAGTAAAGCAAAGAAGTTCTTGTGTTATATAGGCTTGGCCGGGATTCTAGCATTTGAGATTATATAATAAAAGGGATAATAAGGTGCCCGCATGAACAGATCCAAACCATCAAATTCAACAACAAAAAACAGTACAATAAGGTTATCGATTGCGTAAAGATGACTGGCATTAGAATGGAGTGTTTAAACATTTTAAAACTCAGGTCTTCACTTGCATGAAAATAAATAGGCCATCTGCATCATACATCAATACCAAGCTACTCATATACAGTTACATATTTAGGTGCCAACATGACATGATTATACATAGCAATGTTCTGCTTCTCTTTTTTGCCTCTTGAAGCAGTACTTCTGTTCAATTGTTTATAATTAAAATTATGATATAAATTAAAAAAGCCACATTCCAGTCGTCTAAGACATGACAACTAATGGATAAGTGATAACCCTGAACATAATGAGTAAAATAACTTGCACCAATGGCGTAGAGATGTTCAAATAAAAACGTGCTCATTCATTTAAATAAACGCACAATACATAACGTGACTGGTTAGAAGCATGTTAAACATGGACATCGCTCAGTATCCAAGAGTAGTTCAATGAAACCAGACAGACTACATAACATGGCTCCTGGCTGCACTACAGAAAAGATCAGTGCACCCAAAGCTGATTACCTCTGCAACCACAGCTTCATTCTCAATTGGATTCATTGAACATGTTGAATAGACCATCCTTCCGCCAACTTTAAGTAAAGATAAACCTGAGAAAGTCAATACAGCTGCTGAGTTTGGCAAAAATCATCTTAAAGACCAAGTCTCAGCAACCCTAGCTAATAAATAATCAGTAAGGACAAAGAAACGGTCAGAATCCAGTGATTTATTAAATCTTTTCAACATTCGCAACTAAAGGCAGTCAGTTAAAAATTTAAACCCCTCCAAAAAAAATCCTTTCTTAAAGAACTAAAGATTCTTGAAACTTCCCAAGAAAAACAGCAATGAAACCAAAACAAGGAGTAACTAGTCCAGTGTTTCAGACTCACTAGTTCCCAAACATGAAAGTTGTTGTTCCATTAGTCAAAGATTAAAAAATACAGTTACATACGATGATATGGTTTGATTCAAAAATGAAATAAAAACAGGAACCTTGATATTAAGCCACAGAGAACTTCCTGTAGAGAATACTGAGTTGGCCTGTGCCAGTGAAATGCTTAGGAATTTATTTCTCTGCTTTAACTTTTTGCTAATGAGCTTTATCATAACCAGCATTGGCAACATTTTTTATATTATAATGACAAGATCATAAAAGGGAATACCATAACAGGTATAACAATGGAGACCCATAAAATAAGAGAACATTCAACAAGTACCTCGCATAGCTATCAGAACTTGTAGGCTATGAAGCCCGTTACCCATCCCAGTATTCCTGTGACAGCAAATCTTAAACAAAAATAGGAGTGGGAGAATATGGTAACTGAAAAGGAATACAGAAGAAAAGAAAAGAGAGCTATATTACCATTTCCTCCAAAGATCAGGGGCCTTGCGAAGGGTTCCATCTCCGCTGCATGGGACATCACAGAGAATGCAATCAAATAAAAGTTGGCCAATATACTGTTCTGGTTCCAATGATTCATGATTTCTGACTAAACGACAGCCTGGGAAGTTCTGAGCCTCATGATTAGTGACAATGAGGTTGGCTGTGCACATCCTCTTTGTTTGATGGATGAGAAGATTACATCTTTGAACATCAAGATCATTTGCAATGACCTAATTATGAAAAGAATATAATGAAACAGAAGTTGCATTATAGCTGACGTGAACAGAAGAATAACTACAATCAGGAAACTTCTGGTATGGAAAATCAAATAAGATGAAGCGAGCGACCAATACATAATAGAACTGATATAATAGAAGCTGATAAAAAAGAAGGTAGTGAAAAAAATAGAATGGCATTGCACAAGTAAAAGGGAATAACCATTCCATCAGGAAGAGATCCAGCTTTAGTTGATTGGTGTATAATCTCAAGCAATTGGAATGTTTTCGAACCTGGTGCGGCACACACTAAAGGAAAGCAAAGTCATAATAAAATAGTCAGAAACACTTAAAAATAACAAATCAAGCATCAGAGTAAAGAAGTGCCAAACTTTTATATTTTAAGCATTACAACAAGAAATGGTGCATTAAACCAGAATATTTGTCAACTAATCAGATATTACTTACTATCAAGCACAAAATGATTTGGCTGCACATTCAAGAAAAGGGGAGGCACCTGCATCACAACCAGCCATTCTACTATAAGCTAAATTTTGGGAAAGCGAGCACCTACAATAAACTACATGCACCGAACCATTCAGCTTTCTAAGAAAGAAAGCGTAATTGTATGATCCTGAAGAATGACCAATAGAATGTAAAATGGCCCACCATGCTGACAGCTTCCTGTCTTGTAATATTTCCAATTTCATTTTCTAGCTTTAAGAACTCATGGAACCTGAGAGATAAATATAATCAGAAACAGAAATTGAAATATTTATTTTAAAACTAGTTCATGAGTGATTCATTTCAATTAATTCGCCAATAGTATCATGCATGCAAACACAAATGGTGAAAATATCACATATATTATTACTGCAGGAGTGATGCAATAACCAATGACTAACTGGATTGCCTGCAGTTCAATGACCTATTTAGAAATATATTGTTTCGACAGAACTGATATTCAATCCAAAAGCAACAAACAAATGATAAAAGATTTTGGGAAATCTTCAGTTTTCTATTGACTAATAAAGACAGATATATTACAGTCCACATGATTACGTTCTGTAGGGAAAAGGGGGAAAATGAATGTGCATATTTACAGCTTTGCATCATAGTCAGGTTAATCCATAACAAATTTGGTATTAGTGTACCCCTTGCAAGGAATGAAAAGGAATACAACTGAATTTGTTATCATGCAACTGCCCCCCCCCCAAAGAAAAAGTAACGTGCATATGTAATGGTGAAGAAAGCATATTTAGATTCTAGACCAGCCCATACAACTATATCATTTGGTTTCCTATTCCTTCAATTGGTCAAATATTCCGAGAAATACTTTTTAACTGGTTTATCAACAACTACTTGCTCTCTTAATGACAGATGAAGTATATGAAAAATGGAAAAAGGTCAAGTGTTACAGAATAATTGTTGAATAGTGAATAAAAGGTGGGATTGTAATTAAGTCTCTAATGGACAGAACTATGCCGTTAGACAGTTGGGATGGATTCATCTTAACTATAAAATGAAAGTCTCATGACTTGTAATGGCTGTCGAATTAGTAGAAGAATGTTGTTGTGGACTAAATTCTATGCCATCAAGTAATTTTGATTTTACTATGAATATATACAGAAGAGAAAAGGATATATAGAGAAGGATAGACAATAATGAACCTTTTCCTCCTCCTCTACCAACAAGCTAAAACAAAAAAAAAAAGCCTTGAGCATTTTCCATGCAAAAGAAGAAAAAAGAAAATAGACAGATTAGAATCTATCTACCTCTCAAGCGTTTGATTCTTCCTCAGCTGCATACGGGAGAAGTTTGACTGCCAAGCAAGATTTTCAGGATACCATGGCAAAGGTTTAATGGCCTCTGCCCCATCCCCTTCAACAACCTAGTAAGAATAATTAACAACCAAAGTACAGTTACACTTTAAAAAACAAAGGGCAGCTTAACGATCATAATGGTATAAATGCTCACAAACCTGAGCCTGAAGATTTTGCACAAAATCATTCTCCAATTGCGACCTAAGATCAGCAGAAAACTGGCTACTGCAAGAAGCAAAGGCAATGACAATGAAACCATGCATCGACAGAAACTAGAGGAATCAATCTTAGTTATATATATAAGATGAACACCGCCACACTATGAATGCTTTTTCCATTAAAAATTCATTTTCGAATAAGCAAAGCATTAAAGTGTCATAATTAACCCAACCTCTAAGTGAGACTACAAAAAAATGGACGTAAATCAAAATTAGCAATCAACGATAGAATGGAGAACTAGCAAACCAGCAATTACCAAGCGTTGATTCTGAAGCTAGCAGGCAGTGGAGTTCTGAGAACTGCGACGAAAGCATCCCAATCTTCTGGTGGCACTATGCCCTGCTCCTGCAATGGGATTACCACAAAGCGCGATTAAAAAAACAGAGCAAACAATCTTCAGAAAAGAAGCAATTGATGAAGTAGCAAAAAAAAAAGAAAAAGAAAAGCACACTTTGTAATACTCATCAAAAGCAGAGTTCTGAGTGGCGAAGGGAGTCCAAGTAGGATTTGGATTGTCGGCGGAGTGAGGATCTTGAGAAGAAGGATCGTGTTTTGAACGCTTCCACACATTCTCTCTGCTCTGCCGGAAATGCTTTCGTTGAGTGCGAGACTTGCCTCGACCGCCCATTCTGCTACTGCCTGGACTGTTCAGTTTGTTCTTGGACTCCAATGTTTCGAGTTAACAACAACCACCCTTCTCTCCCGTTAGGGTTCAGCATGAGATGGCCTCGTTACCGCCCTTCAATAATTTAAGTGTTGCTATGACCTTTGGAAATGTAAAATATTTTACGCTAAAATACACAATATTATTCTAAATTTTAGGTGAATTGCATATAACTCACCATTTTAAAAGTTAAAGTTACTTTTCTTACATGTTTAATTTTCAATGATAAGCCCCTATTGTTACTTATTTTTTTATTTATTAAAAACTGGATCCATTTATATATTCACTTAAACAAGTAAGTGGCATCCTTCATTGTACCCGTTTGGAAACACGGTATAGAAGTACTTTTACGCAAGTCGAAGTAAATATGTGGAGGAGATTATCTCGTTTTACGGAAAAACACTTTTGAACGTGTGTTTGACTTTTCCAAACGCTCCGCCAAATAAACCAATTATCATCCACAATAATTGATTTGGGTAGAGTTTAATCAAAGATGATGAAACTAATGCCCCGTTTGGTACTCAGAATTGATTTTGATGGAAATGGATATGGATATGGAGAAGGATATAGATATGGGTTTTAAAAGTACGTTTGGTATGTCATGAAAATGGAATCTGATTTTTATATAAAAAGATTGAAATGCCCTTTTATTTAAAAATGGAAAACTAAAAAAAAAGCTTCATTGTCTTGAAAGGTCGCCGGAGGTCGCCGGAACTGGTTTGCTGGAATGAAAATCTTCATTATCTTGCTCGAAGGTCACCATCAGTGCCTTCGTCTTCACCTCTCCATTGCCTTCGCTACAGTGCCTTCGTCTTCGCCTTCGTCTCGTGTAATGATGGAGAGCTGAGTCGCAGGTGCCATTATTTTGACAGCACAGAGCATGCTTTATTTCAAAGCTTCAAACTTCATAGTAATGCAATAGAAAGCAAATCAGAAACTCAAATGTGGAGATGGCGAAGCCACCTTTCGTTGGGAGCACCAAGAATTGCAGCAGCGATTTCTGGGAATCGCGTCGTCTGCTGAAGGTCGCCGAAGAAAGTCACCAGTAGTGGCTGGGCACTGGGGTACTCGACGTCGATTTGATGAAGGAAGAAAGTCGGCGGTTGTCGTGGATAAGGAAGGAAGTCGCCGACGGCTGTGGTGGATGAGGGGGTAAGGATGGAATTATGGAGGTGGAATTAGAAAACTTTGGTTTTGAGATGGAATTAGTTTGGGTGGAATTGAGGCATGTTGGGTTCCAGGTGGAATTACAATTCTGTGTATCAAACATACAATGATGGTGGAATTGAGCTCCAATTCCATCTCTCTAATTCCATCAAACCAAACGAGCCCTAATACTATTGGTCATGATGAACTAATATTTGAGAACGTGGTAGAAAAGTACTTTTACGCAAGTTGATATAAATATGTAAAGGGGATTATCTCGTTTTACAAAAAATATTGTTGAACGTGTATTTAGAACCTGCAAACGCTGAGCCAAACATACACAATGTATATAATGATCTTCCTAAACCCTCTTGTCTAACATAAGTTGAGACTGTTGATGATCGTTATCATCTCTGCAATTGCTAGATGTACATTGAAAAGTTTATAACTAAGATCTTTAAACCCTGAAACATCCCAATTTTTAATATTCATATTTAAATACACTGGGATGTGAATTATAAAGCCACTTAAGGTCCATAAATTTAAGAAAAATAATGGAATATGATTAAGAACCGAAAGTATTATGCATTTATTAATATTTAGTTTAATCTAATTGGATTATTATGGTTATTGAAAATTACCTTATAATTATTTTAGTATGAAAAATTTAGCAAGAACAGAATAAATTTTAGAGATGTAATCTTAAAGCTTATTTGGAAGTCCATTTGAAGATAACTTTTATGAAATTCGAGGCAAAACCTAGGTTTTGAAGAATAGATTTTGAGAGAATAGCTTTTACGAATTCAAGGCAAAACCTAAGTTTTGAAAAGTAATTATATTTGGGAAGTTATTGCCTTTTACGGAATTCAAGGCAAAAAGTAAGGGCTCGTTTAGAATCCATTTTCAAAACCTAAATTTTATCTAAGTATTCACATTTTTTAAAACTTCGGTTTTGTAACATGGCATATTTCCACCTAAATGCTACTATAGCGTTATGTAAAAGCAAAGCGCCAAATGATATGTTTGACATGGATTCTTTTAGGCACACATTGTCTCCAATTATTACCATCATGACAAAAAAAAACCTTCAACAATGACAACTACTCCCTCTATCCATAATATAAGATACTTTTAGAATAATAATTTAGTTCAATTTTACCCCTATAATTAATCCAAAGTAAATCATTTGAAGAGTAATTAATATTTATTTATCTATTTTACCACTATAATTAATACTTATAATTTGACTATTTATATTTTCCTTCAAAACTCCATTTGATATGGGTAGAGTTGGAAGTTTCTTCAATTTAAGATGGATTTAATGAGTTAATTAATTTACTTAATTTTTGTGAATAAGTTAAAGCGATCATTATATTGTGGACAAGAGGAATACTAATTATAAAAAATGATATAATTAAAGATGTTATTGTTATTTTACATAATTAAAGGAGAAATTCGTCTATACCGCAAAAATACCAACTCATCTAAACTCTGCCCAATATGAATGGGCAAACTCAATAATTTTAATCCACATATAGTCATTTGTATTAATCTGTTGCTTTAAGGGAAAATAGGAAGTGCCGACCATCTTTGATTTACATTATTGCCCCCGTCTCTTTTCCTTAGTCTAAACAATGTTTAGATTCTTGAGTAGTTTAAATAACTGACAGCGATATAATCTCACCCAACTAAAAAATAAGGAATTTTTAGGCTCAAGTTCCATATAAGGAAGTTATTTATAAAAAGGTCCTATGAATTCAAATATTTATTCAGAGGTCCCAAGGCACCTTTTGGGAATTAAGTTTTGAAGTGAAATGTCCATCTTGCCCTTGTTGCTTTTGACCTTGTTTGATTTTTACCTTGTGTCATTTACACGGTTTCCTTGTGCTTTTCACTCAATGCGTCGTTGCTTCGACCTAGCCGTCTCCAGAAGACCGTAGCCGTCCGAAGCTCACCGCCGGCGATTGGCGTCACTGTTTCCTTTTCCAGTTGAAATAACTTTTGGCTTTTTCTTTGCGTCTGCATCCACATTCTCTCGCTCAAATCACTACCTGCACCGTGCCATCCTTCCGTCTCCAGGAGGGCCTTTTACTGTTCCTCGTAAGTTCTACGTCTCTCCACTTATAATCGACTTAACCCTTCCCATTTCCCAAACCTAGTATTGCTTGTTTTGGAATTGTTGTCGTATTGCTAGGGTTAAGTCTTTGATTCGGGTTATTGATTCGTGCATCCTCATTTTCCATATTTGGTCATTAGTTTAAGTTCTCATATCCTTGTGGGTTCGGAAGCATCGGTGATGGATATTATCTGAGCAACCAGTCCGATTATGGCTTCCCCATCTGCTGCTTGTTTGGGATGCTGAAATAACATTTTGAAGTACTCCCTGTTTGGAGGGATCTAGTTTTTCTTACAGTTTTGGGACTGCTTTTCTGATTTGCACTGAGAATTCCTCTGTAAATAGTCATTTGCATCAGATTTGACTCTCACAAAACTTCCAATCACTTTGGCATCAAAGGCCCCTCTATTGAGTCAAAAGCTACTCCATTAAACTCTTCTGCAAGATTTTTTGCCATCATTCAATAACTTGTAGGCAGAGAGTATGAAATAACCTGAAAATAAGAATTCATACGTAGCTTGGTCTTTAAAGTCTATCTTTTCTAGTTGTTGTGATTATTTTCTTCCGTTGTGACTTTGTTTTGAGCTGGTTTGATGGCATTTTATATACCTGCCTGGTTGCTGTGATTATTTTCTTTAGTTGTGACTTTGTTTTGCCCTGGTTTGAAGGCATTAGTATATATTCTACCGGTTGCTGTGATTATTTTCTTGTGTTGTGACCTTGTATTGTCCTATATGTCAGGTTAAGAAGATGGAAAAGGGGAAGGCCATAAAAATAAGTGAAGAGGGGAGGAAAAAAGAAGGTAGTGGCAGAAAAATGTAAAAAGTGGACAGCGGTCAGCCAACTTCTCCGGTTATGCCATGTTCACTGAGGAATATTTCACCAAGAAGAAGGAAGACAAGCATAAGGGAAAGGGTAAGATGAAACGGAATGAAGATGAGTGTGGGAAGTCATTTAAGGAGGCGAATTTCGAGGTGAGGGCAGCATAGAATAGGTTGACTAATAAGGAGAGAGCCCAATATAGCAAAAGGGCTGAGGAGGCAAGAGGACTAGGATTAGGAAGGAAGTACATGGTACCATTCCATACAAGATGTGCACCAAAACAATTTACGATTGTGTGCAATTGCATTAAGACACAACCAGCTTTGTTGGAGAGGTTGAAGAGCATAGGTTTTGATAAATTGGTTGACATATGTTGCACACAAATCAACCGTGATTTGTGTGCAGAGTTTATGCGTTGTTATGACCCTCCCACCATGCAAGTTACAATTAGAGGGAGTAGCCGAGGCATTGCACCTAGATGTGCGAGAAATCATGGGTTTACCTCTTGGTAGGGAGAGGATAGAGGTGAATTTTGATGATAAAGATCTTGTCTTTCAGGATCTGAGGAGTGTGTACAAGGGGGTGGCCTACCAAAAGATTGGAGATTGGTTGAAGGGGCTTGCCGATGAGAACTTTGAGTTCCTATTTGTTCTTTTTGCGTTAGGCACCCTATTGAGTCCAACTTCAAGCATCATCGTAAGCTACCATGTCTTGAAGTTGATGAGGGAAACTATTAGAGGGATAAGGGGTATGATTGGTGCTCCTTCATATTGAGTGACTTATGCGATTCCATTGCTGATTTCAAAAAAGAATTGCTAAAAGGGAGGAGTAAGGGAAGAAAGACGATTGGTGGCTGCCTCTACTTTTTGATGGTAAGTTAGATGTCTTTATGTTAGTTTTATTGAAGTTACATCATCATTGTAAACCTAATTTTATTCTCTTTGACCTTTGATGTAGATTTTTTGTCTACAACATTTCTCCTTGGGCAAATTGGCAGCCCGGGCAGATTTTGAGGCAATGTCATTCTGGAATGATGAGCGTATGAAGCGTAGAATGACATTGGAGAAGGACAGCAAGCAAGGCTTGCTGCACATTTTGAGATGCGTGGGAGGGCAGTCACATCCAACCTTCAATCCAGAAACACAGCTTACTCACCCGGTATTCATCTTAATTTTGACTTTAACTACGTCTCCAATTTCATATTATGTCAAGTGTCACACAATGTACAAACATTTGGTCTCACATCTGATATTTTTTTTATAAATGTTTCAGGAACTACAAAGGACATATGCCCAGATCATGGGGTTTATGGGGGAGGAGTTGCTTGCCCTTCAAAATCGGTTGCTCATGGAGAAAGAGGTGGAGGATGAGGATATGCCGGAAGAAGATGACGAAGGTTCGGAGGAGGACGTTGCTGAAGAGGAAGAGGCAGCCAGCAAGGGAGGTGCAGAACAGGAGGGAGCTGGTGTGGAGCATGCATATTTTGATGTTGAAGCAAAGGAACAAGAGGAGGGAGTTGGTGTGGAACATGCTGATCTTGATGCACCAGCAAATGAAGAAGAGTAGGGAGCTGGTGCTGCGCATGTAGATCCAGATTCACTAGCAAAGGAAGAAGATGAGGGAAAAGAGGAACAAAGGGGTGAGTACCTTAGAAGGTCACAAAGGATAGTTACTCTTAGTTGGGTTGTAAAGTCCCCTTGGATTCAATTTAAGCATAAGGCCAAAGGGAAGTGTGTACATGATAAGCGGGAAACTTTGTTTCAACTGTGCACAGCAACGAGGCCATAGGGCAATGATGAGGATGAAGAGTAAGTTCTGAAATTTTATATTGTATTATGAAATTGCCTAATAACCGTTGTTCTTGTCCTGAATTAGGGTCTTCGTGGAAATGCATGACTATTGTAAAATCCTTTTCTTAAAACGTCAAATAACGAAAATTCAATTTAAAATCTTTGTCTAACCGATATCGAAATCATCATTGAGCGTTAGACCACCGAGGGTCAAACCAAATGTAAACGATAAATCAATCGGTCAAAATAATTCAACAATCGATACGTCAATCGGTCAAAATAAGTCAGCGTAGGCATGATGAGCCCTGACGTGGCAATATATAATAATACACATAACTAATAAGATGGAAGCACTACTTTTACAGAAAGTAGCTCAAGCTTCCGAAGACTTCCTTGACAGACCCGCACGGGAACTACCACCTGGAAAAATGTTAAAGCAACAGGGTGAGACAAACGTCTCAGCAACCAGCAATTCCATCTCAATGGGCATACGAGTAAGTGCCCATGAGGTGTCAAGTAGGATTATCACGTTAAATATAATAGCATAACAAAATGTCACTTAATCAACTTATATATAAGCATACAATTTTATCAATTTATGACATCATAATCTTAGGCTTATCGCATCATAAAATTGCACAAAAAATTAATGCACAAGATTTATTTCTCTGATCTCCCTTATTCCTCCCCAGCATTATTTCCTCTGACTGAACACATGGGGCAGTACTGTCCCGTGCAACTGGTAGTACAAATATCGAGCTCTCCGATTAAGTGATATGGACCGGCCAAAATCCACAGTGCACAAGAACGGACCATGGGTTCCCCCTCTACTACAATTGTGGGGTGTCATTGCCCTATCAAATACAATTGGGCCAAAGGATTAACCAACGTACACCTGGTAGCCCACCACCATATTTCCTCTTTTTGTACAAGAAAGTCACCCCCTTATTTCCTCTAAAATAGTCTCCATCAAAACTACATCCACCACTCCCTCTTATATCATCAAGTGATAATAAATTTATCATGTAACATGATTAATTTCATAAGTTCTCAATGCAACATTTTTAACAATATCATCAATATATAAATCACCTTTTACAAAAATAGGTCACACAAGACAATTTCAATAACAATATAGCTTCATTATACAACTCGAATATCCAAGGCACTTTTCAAAATTTTAAACATTTAAAATCACTCACAAACATGTTACAAGCATGCACAAAGAGAGGAAGGTGGTTACCTTTCGCCAAACAATAAAATACTACCACATGTAAATCCTCGCCCAACACCAAGTTCTTATAAACAATAACTTAAATTATAAACCAAATACTATTTAATATTATTATTTATATTAAAATTCTAATTTTAAAGTTTAGGATTTTAAAGATATAATAGTTTTTAAATTATAAACCCTTAATTTATTAAACCACCTACTTTAATTAAAATTTACAGAATACCTTTAATATTCCAAATAAATTTAAACGAATTTTGATAAATAAATGTACCCACAGAAATTTATTTATACACTTTTTATTAAAAATATATCTACACTTACGTATATATATACAGATACATATATATATTTTTAAAATCATAAAACAGTAAAAACAATAAATCCACTCCTTTTTAAATGTAATTAAATTTCTAAAAATACTCAATATGCCAAATAAATAAATCTAACATCAGAAATCATATTTATAAAAATATATCTACAATTTTATGGTCTTCTACAAATAAAACTTAAACTGGACAAAAATATAAATCCTAAAATATTCTCTAATCAACATAATATTACTACCATTGGAAAAAGAAAAATATTTAGAACAATTTTCGTGAAGGAAATTTAATGAAAATAAGTCGTTTTACTTACCTAAATAATCCTAGAAGTAAAGCCTTAGACTGAAATACCCTTCCAGATCTCTCGCTCTCAGCACTCCTCTCCCTCTCCCTCTCACTCTCTGCCGCTGCTCTCTCTACGTCAAATGGGTGTGTGTGTGAGAGATGAAAAAAATTGTGCGTGAGGGGATTGATGTGGGGAGGGCGTATTATAATACCCCCTCACACCCTTCACGGCGACCAGCTCAGAATTTTTTTTACCCTTTCGTACTTCCAAAACTGCTTCCCCATCCCCTACAAACTTCCTCCGCCACGCATGCTGCTATGTCCCCCTGTGTTTTCTTTTCTTTTCTTTCTTGCTTGCTCACACACGCCACCCCTGCCTGCAGCCTTTTGACTTGACCTTTCTTTGTTTTTTTTTTCAAAAACTGCCATGACAGGGACGCTACAACTATCACATCCATAAGAGGGAGCTGTATTGTCTCCGCCGTAAAGGCTGGATAAACAATACAATACAGCTAGCTGTCCTGATTTGGTAGAAATGCATATTTTCTTTCATGTCTTCATTACTGATTAGTTTTTTCTACTTGACCTAGGTCATGTTGATGGTGGCTAAGACATTAGTTGCAAATGAAGCAGAGAATCATGGAAGAGTTAGCCGCTACATATTCACAGCACACTTCATGAGTAAGATTGTGGACAATCCTACTAGATAGAGTGTGGAGCAAAATGAAGCAGAAATCCTCCCGCAATATGTTGGATACAACATTGGGGAGTGTGATTTCATTTTCGGACCAGCCATGTTTAATGACCATTGTTTTGTTATGTCTTGCATACCAAAACAATGAGATTTTATGCGCTGGACTCGCTGGTGGACAATCTCACCTACTATAGGAGATTGCACGAAGCAACCTACTATAGGACAATCCAACCTACAACAAAATCACAAATACACTATGTTACTGATTATGACTTTCTCCGACAACTTCATAATACATTTTCCTAAACGAAATTCAACTTACAATAGCTCCTGCTGTGGATCCTCTCTTACTCTAGTTGTGGAATCATCTACATTCTCTTCTAAATATGCATACCCACTTTCTCCATTGAATTTAATTAAATGTTCAACTCATTCATCATCTACAAGGTGCATGAATGTGCTTGTATCAAATGTCAAGGTGAACTTCATCACAACATTGTTGTTGTCTTTTCCCACAATTGATGCTATCATTGTTTTCAACTTTTCATAACTTAAACCTTCTTTGATAATTCTTGATCTAACAATTCCCCCAACATACGTTAAAGCAAATTTTCCTCCTATATGAACAAAGCATACTAAATTTTTGGTAGACGAGCTTGTCATTATCACTTACCACCTGCACAATACACTTGTCATTAACAAGTTCACCTCATACATTAACAACTTTAGCAGCTATATTTCCTTAGGACATTCAGTTGTTATTGACAATCTTACCAGCTATATTAACAAATGTCACTGCCTGCATTAACAACTCTTTCTCACCTTCGGCCACCAGCCCTTCTCACCACTGCATCTTCACCTTTGTGTGCATTCCATCATCATTTTTAATCAGAAACAGAGCATGAACAACACAAAAACAGAGCAAACATGCTACCATTCCCAAACACTTCTCAACAATATCCACACTTTATACATTGCATTTCACTAGGTCACCCTCAAGCACTATAACTATAAAGAAATACATGAACTAATCACATTAATACCCACACACTCAGCCCCAACCTCTACTAAAACTGACCAACTATCAATCTACAATAAAACCAACCCAGCAATCATATTGTTGTCATTGACAACCTCGGCAGCCATATTGACAACTGTCGCGACCTCTATTGACAACCTCATCTGCTACATTTTATCATTCCGTTCCAACTCTTCACACACCTCCATTTTCACCTTCATCTTCGTTACATCACCATTTTTTCCAGACACACACCGCACATAACACCAAAACAGAGCACACAACATCCTACTTCATACCACACCATTTAAAACCTATCCAGATACCTTTCAACCATTACCATATACTACACATTGCATGTTACTAGCTTCCCCTTCAAAGTTGAGAACAATAAATTAACATAAAATAGTTAAACCCACCTGAAACATTTCCTCAAACCAGCTATACAGGGTAAAAATGCACAGAACAATTTCTCCACCGTTTAGGGTAAAAACGCACAGAAACCATCAACAAGTTCTCACAAAGCTCCTCTTTCCAAGTGATTTCATAACCATCAACAAATCCGTGGAAGAACAAGGTGGAAGACGGTTATGGTTGTCGTTACTTCCTCGTCACGCCACTCACTTCCTTATTCTCCATCCTACCCAATCAGAGCTGGGAAATGGGCTGGCCCGCAGGCCAACCTGAGAGCCACTTTTTTTCTATTTTTAAATTTTATTTTTTATTATTTTATTGAAATTTTCTTTTAAAAAAATAATACAACAGATTTACATAAAATTTACCAAGTCTATTTGATTTTTCGAAAGAAAAATACAATACATTTCTAAAAAAATATAATCAACAATGTTTACAATACAAAAACATAATACATAATCAACAATCTCCAAAGTAATTATGTATTTAAGATGAAATAATAAGGTTTAAAATAATATTTGAAGCTATTGAAACATCATCATCTTCCTATTAAAAATATAAAAGGTTTACTTTTTAAAAAATTAAAAAAACGGGCAGGCCCGCCAGCCCACGGGCTACCAAAATGGCAGGCTGAACCCGGCTCAGGCCGCGGGTTGGCTGGCTGAGCCCGTTTTCCCAACACTATACCTAGTATTCCCGCATAGCTGAAAGAGAAACCTGTTGTTTTCCCCTTTTTTAATCAACAAGGGCATAATAGTCTTATCCATTCCGAAATTAAATCCCAAAGGGTGCCTTGGGACCTCAGAATAAATATTTGAATCCATGGGACCCTTTCATAAATAACTTCCTTCTATGGGATTGAGCCTAAAAATCCCAAAAAATAAATACCCATTTGATTATTTAACTAATATGATTAAATTAAAAAAAGTTAGTTTAATTGATTAGAGATAAGATGCAAAAATACCCATGAATTGATACCCAGTGCATAAAAATACCCGTAAACTCCATTCTAAAAAAAATATCGTACATTAGCTAATTTTAAAAGCGGTGTCATTTTTGTTCCCCTTTTGAAGTTCATGAGTATTTTTGCACCCAAGAAAAGCTTATGGGTATTTTTGTACATTGTGTATAACTTCATAAGTAATTTTACACCTTAGCCCAGTTGTTTATGTCATTTTTTTCCCTTAAGATCTATTTTTTTATATTTATCGGTTTTTTCAAATTTCCTTTATTGATACTTCTTTGACAATAATCAAATAAGAGAGTTGGAGAAGGAATTGAAGATAATTATGCGACTCTATAATTAAATCTTACATTAAGTATCGAAGTAGTATAAAAACATTATTTTGCTTGGTACATCACTTGCTAAAAGAAAAGTTTACCTTTTTGTCAAATAAAAGATTAGTATAAAAATGACATAGGGTGTTCAAGTCCAGGCATCACAATAGTGGCATGGAGCTCACTTAAATGGGAAGTCATACATTCGATTCCACCCGTAACTTTAAGTAGTTACTAATTAGTACCCACCTCTTTATTTAAATAAGAAAACATAAAGTGCTACAGCTGACAGAAGAAACCACTTAATTAACAGCCTTAAATTGATTGTTGTAGTCTTTTGATACTTGAGTAAGAACTCGATATCAGAGGGAATCGTTAATTGACTAATTCTCCTTCAACCATATATGACATATCACAAAGTGTGAGATAAGATCAGCCAAAGAAGTATATCTGAAACTGCAATAACGTACGTAAGTACGTACGTACGTAGGAAACAAAAGCCGTGAGGTGCTGATGAATTGGATTACCATTCATTTACTTTTGATTGACTCATTGCATGGATCTTAAAGAGTTTCCCTGGAGGTGGGATCTCTCTTCGTCCTTAATTTTTCAATGCCCATTGTTTGAACTAATTATGTATTCCATTTTGTTTCAACCATGATTTTAATTATCATGATCTAATAATAATGTTTAGGGTCATTAGATCATCAGATACAGTAAGGCTGATTATTTGTCAACTGTCAAAATCTACCTGAAATTTGTTCCAATTGAACATCTCAAAACCAGGTACATTGTATGGGCAAGCTTGTTAATTAAATCTTGAAAAATGATTACTCCATTCTGTCCTAAATATAGGATCTATTTACATAATTTGATTATATTAAGGATATTAGTTAAGTTAATTAATATAAAATGTTTTCAATACCAAACCATATTTCTTAATTCCCTTCTCCCCTCTCTTTTATTAAATTATTGTTGAATGAGCGTTAATAAAGGTAATTTGAAAAAAAAAATTGAGGAAAATATTAAATATGTCTTATTTTTAGGACAAAGATTAACTCTCTAATTAAGTTATACATTAATAATTGAATGAATATTAAAGAGTAATAAACCCTAAAACACATGAACAAGATTCTAATGTGCACATTGAATGTAAGAGTTCCTTAAAGTTCTATCATAGAATTACAGCTTTCAACAGATTCATATCAAAAAATGACTTTTTAAGTTTCAACCTCTCTTTAAGATCCTAATTAAGTGGATCTTGACACTTCAAATGGACCTAAAAGTGTGAAGAAATCATTCAATGACTTGAAGGAGTACTTGAGTTCACCATTGCTACTAACAGATCCTTTACAAGATAAGCTCGTATTTGTTCCCTTTTCCAGTTACAGGGTAGTTCATAGGATAAGCTAATCTATGTTGCTCTGTGGCAGTTTCAAGCCTTTTTAAGTTCACTCTCACTAAGAAATGAAAGTGAATTTGCTGATGCAGTATGATGATGTAATATAGCTCAAATTCTTCTTCTTATTGTTTTTTAATGACAAAAGAGTACATTAAGAGATAAACATCATTACACAACACATAATCTAGAGAGAGAGAAAGGCAGCCCCTGCGATATTATCATTCAGAATTCTCCCAAGTTTAGGACATGAACTTTTAAATTTAGGTTCAAGGCATGATAAGCTAATAAATCAGGATTGTGCTGTGGTTTTCTTCCATATGTGAGCGGTCGCTCTATCGCTTCACACCAAAGCATTAAGCAGACTTATGATATAGAAACACTTCTGAAAAAATCGCATACTTCAACATTGCACTCTAAGAATCCTGATTATATCATATACTAGTTTGAAATATCACGTTGAGGCTGGAGTTGTCAAAAACCTTTCATCCAAAGCCAAATGGATGACTACCTTTTAGTGAAAGCAAGCAATGAAGAATACCATCTACACCTACGCAATCCTTTTTACCTTTAACAACGATAATTCGATCTCAGCTGTAACCTCTAACTGTTAATATCTGTACCTTTAAATTAAAGAGAGAGAGAAAGATATTCCTTCCAAGTATGCTAACCCACACCATATTGGCAAGTTCCGCACACTGGACCAGATGCTTGAGGCCAACCACGACTATGCATACTTGGACGAGTCTGCAACTTCTAGCTAAGTTAAATTGATTTTACAAACTTGATTTTGATTAGAATTGATTTTCTGTAACATGATTTGCATTTAGATGCTATTTCATCAAAACTGGCTTTAATCTAAAGTACTTTTAGTTGTGTCATTATGAAAAAAGACAATTTTATAATTTCATCATTACATAATTGATTCATTCAATGTGCATTAAAAAACTTATTCAAAATATATATAAATTAAAAAGTAATCTAGAACAAAATCAAAATTCAAAATATTATAAAGATTTTTTATAATGCATACTGCATGACTAATTGTACTGACATCAAAGTCTGTAAGCTGCAAACTTCAACCAATTCAACAAATTTTGCTCATAAGGTTTCAACGCTACAAACATCTCCCTTACAGGCTGGGATAGAAGGAGTTGACAGCATCGAGAATGCAAATCAGGATCACTTGTGATAGCCTCCATTCTCTGAACCTCAGCCATCACTTCACTAATAGACGTTCTAGCCATCACCTTTGATCGTGACTCAGATGCTGCGGCTATTCTGCTTATCCCATCGGCTATCTTTTTCGAGGTAGGAACTTTCATCTTCTTGTCGCTCGTTTCAACCCTCTTCCTCTTCCCCTTCCCATTGCCTTCACTACTGTTTCCCTGAGAAGTGTTTAAATTAACACTATGCAACTCGGCACTAACTCCAGCAGCAGTCCCCAGGTTTTCATCGCAGTCTCCTGATCCTTCGTCCAGATTCACGCAGCCATCATTCATCGGTAGACAATACACATCAGCATTTGTGTCATTAGGAAGTGTTCCAGAGGACGGTGCCAATGCCAAAGTCCCTGGAGACGCCACATTCTTGAACAAAATAGTTAATTCTCGGGCAAACGGAAGTTCTTTATATCTGAATTTATCATATTGTGGATTCTCCTGCACATATACAACTAATTAACATGGTATTATAACAAAAAGAAAGATAAAGATTATAAATTAACATAAAAACTTCATACTGCTAGCTTTTTCATCCACCAATCATCTGGTGCATCCACGGTATTCTTTGCATTATCCCATTTGAGGCCTGTCTCTTCACCAATCAATTTATCCCATAGCAACCATTCTTTTCTAAGGTTGTCCCACTTGTTTTTTAATTGAGTTTTGTCGTACTGTCTGCGAGATCTCTCATTGAATCCAGCCCTTATATCTTTCCACCCTTTCTTCGTAAAGGTACCACCCTTTCGTTCGTTTTTCTGCACTTGTTCCAAGCATAGTTCGATAAAAATCTTAGTTGCCGTCATGTCCCATGTAGCCTTTGACTTGTCGTTGGTCATTATGCTAGAAGGAAAAATGCAAATGAGAAAACCTCTGTATCAACACAACAGGCCACAAATTCAGAAGTACCATATGAAAATGTATACGAGCCAATACTATAATTAAATAGAACGCCAAAATAAAAATCATCTTTTAAATATTATAAGGGCCTATGTGTGGGCCATCACAACAAAAGGTCAAGAAGGGCAGAGATAG
>JANTPZ010004028.1:0-20926 GCA_025593235.1 Vachellia pachyceras
GCAACAAAGTTTCTCAGTATTTAGACCCCAAATAGCCTGCAAATGATCACCCGAGTTACGTGTAACAAGTAGAAATAAATGTAACCAGAACCAGAACAGGACATGAAATTATGAAGATTGGGAGTGGAAAGAACTAACTAAAGCAGTGACCCACTTTTTCTTGCAAAACTTGAGCTGGTTCGAAATATTCTGCCATGCCCACGTTGCCCACATCTTCTATGTAGGAGAGCTTCTCCGCATATCCAAGCGACAAGTTTCGTTGGTGGACGAGTGTGCTTCCCACTCAACAACTCTCAGTCCTCTCTCTTATGCGAGTCCCGACTTTCTACTTCGTTTTCCTCCCTGGACGAAATGAAGAAGCCTTGCTTCAGAATTTGCTTCTTTTAAGAAGACCCCGAATCCAAAAATAATCCAAAAAGCCAATATAACGTTAATACACATCGTGCTTGTTTGGGAACATATTTTCCAAACGGTACGTAAGTTGAGATAAAATCATCTGTAAAAATTATTTTAAAATATGTAAAAATCATTTTGAAATCTGTAAAAACTATATCAAAATCTATAAAACCATCTTAAAATTCGTAAAATACCTCAAAATCTGTAAATTCATTTCTCCTAACCAACTTCCCATATCCATAGTCCCTTTTAAGATTTAACCAGAGCCACGATTCTTATCACTTACAACACGCGCTTTTCATCAATTTGCATTTAATTACAAGCAAGTCATTACTTATACGTAAATCAGTAATTAGTAAAGTAAAAATGTCAGTAATAATTGTTAAACAAATGTGAACTTAGATAAAAATTCGAAGACTGTTTTCTCACCATGGATTGCGATGGAATGCCAACTCATGTTAGCTAAAGTATTTAGCTTTTGATTATATGTAATTTTTAGTTTACAACTGAGATTCTGGTTCATAATGTTTGAACAGAGTTTTGTACCTCTTTTTTTTTAAAAAAAATGGAATATCTATCTTCTATCCATCATTAATTTATATTTTCTGAGAATTAAATATGATTTAGTTGTTAAATTTACTGTGAAGGAAATCACATTAAAAGGTGGACGGCGAAGGAAAGATTAAGGACAAAGGAGGGTGTCTTTTCCATGGCTGCCTGCACTTACGGCAGCACGGGGCATGTCAAATCTCAATTCCACGAAAAGTTCTCTCTTCTTTCAAACGTGCCATCATTCATACCCCAGACAAAAAAAGAACCTTGCTTTCTTTTTCTTGTATTTTTGTCTTGCTGTGTGTAATTCACTTGTTTGAACTCTTACTACGGGTGTATGCATGTCAATTTTTTTGGTTTGAGTTTAGACCTGTTTTAAGTCTGATCTATATAAGCCTGTTAAACTTTTTTTTTTTGCCAATGTCACACACTTTTCCACCATTTATTTCCTTAGAGTTTGAACATTTAATTTTCCTTTCTTTCATCTCCAAAAACCTGATGCTTTAGCAGCATGAAACAGCAAGACTTTTCTTAAATTTAGAACTTCATAGTTTAGGTTCTCATGGTGGAACAGTTTCCACAATCAAAACAAACTAAATCATGTCATATAATTAAAATATAATTTAGACCACCTTGCTAAGACTTGCAGACAGGAATTATGAGATTGGGAGATTAATTTTCCCTTTTTATAATATCAGAACAACATTATATCAGATTTCATTTGAGTACAATCAGATAAAAGATGATGCAAAACCAAAAAATAAATCTTAGATTCCAACCAAAAAGAGCTTCATTGTTTTAGATCAAACTAAAAATATAGCATAATCCCAAAAGCAAGCAGAAAAAAAAGGCTTGGACTAAAAAGAAGTAACTTGTTTCACCTAAAAAAAAGAAGTAACTTGGGCTGAAAAAACAATCATTGACCAGGAAGCATACATATGTATTTTTTTTTTTAAAAAAGGCCACCTAACAAGTGAAAAAGCCTGTCAAACGGCCTGAGCCTGGATCTGTTTTGGAAACAAGCTTTCTAGACGGTCTAGACCTATAAAAATCTGGCATGTACAAACTTTTACAGATCAGACCACATACTCCTGATAGACTGTCTGACATGTTTCGACCCGTGACTCTTAGCTTCAACCAAGGGGGCAAAAGAATGAAGTGGTGAAAGAAAACAAAATTTCTTTCATACGTATATATTATATCACGTAAAATCATTTAAAGCAAATGGATCCAAATAAACACTTAAGATTTCTTCTCTCAATCTCTTTTTTTAAGCATAAAAATAATATAATTATAAAAAATCTCATAAAAATAACATATATATATAATAACAAGTTTTCAGTGCAGGAATAACAGCAGTAGCTCTATACTAATAGCTTATTTTAATTTTTTTTGTGATTACAACTTTTTTTTTTGGAGATTTCACATTAACATGTATTGTCTCCTTTATTAAGAAAGGCATAGAGAATATCTGGGTAGAAAAATGCTTGTCTTGTGCAATGTACAAAGTTTAAGAAATGAGTGACGCAGTAATTTATTATTCCGGTGAGCTGATGGCATATTTTTTATGAATATTATGGTTTACTTATTTTAATTAATTAATATTGGGGCAAAAAATTAGTTCGTAACAACATTAATACTTATATTCTGTGTTATATGCTTAAAATTAAAATAAAGCTGAATTCCTTTAATTTCTTTTTCAATCTGTGATGGTTATTGCATTTTCTTTTATGGACTCCCAACCATATATTAAACTCAAAAAACATCTCAATTTATTCGGAGAATACAAAATTACAAATAAAGAAACAATCCATTACAACCTTAGGTTCACAAAAGCTTTCATATGAATCTGTACATAGAATCTTATTTCCCCCTCATATAACTGCTCAATAAAGCTTTAAAAGAGACGCTTAGTATTGTATATAAATAGGCTGTTTAGATTAACGATAAAATATTTTACAGTCTACATATTAAGTATGTAGAGGGGAGTTTTATGATCTTGATCTGTGTGAATATGTAAACATTTTTATAGAAATCTAGTCTTATATTTAAAATTAAAATAAGTATTATTTTGATATATATTATATATGGGGAAGAAATTAATCTCTTCATTCTAGAATATAAATCATTTTCAACCATGTCATTTACTTTTAACCACATCATGGAGTATTTATGATTTTACTTCATTTTCATCAACCAACAAGGTGATTAAGTATATGTAAGGATCACAACTAGCTATTGTTAAAGTACAGTATCAATCGAATTTTAGTTTTGATCCTTGTACCTTTAATAATTTTTTTCCTTACTCAATGACATTAATTTAGGTAAAATATTTACGAAATTATAAAGAAAAAATTGCAATTTGTATTACCGTTAACCAAAGAAGAAAATGAAACCTGAAATGTCCAGAGTAGAACAGGCTCTGAAACTTGAGCGATTATTGGAAGGAGAAGTTATGGCGAGCAACTTCAACTTGATCTCTCTCTTCTTGGCTCCATCCTCAGCATGAAACTCCCATGCCTGCCTTCCCAATAAGTTATCTGTACTGAATATGTACTGATCATCCCCTCTTTCTGCTATCTTCTTTAATTTCCACTGCTAGCAACTTATACACACGAATAACAGAAGCAGTGAAGCACTATATATATATATATATATATATATATATATTATAGCAGGCATCCACAAGCGTGAACACGTACACTTGTTGATCATTTGTAATAAGATTATGGCTATATGGAAACACCAACCTGTTGTTGTATTAACGTGTATGTAGCCAGTAGCTCACACGATCTCCTGCAGCTGGAGTTAGCAAGTGGCTTGCAGTAACAATACTTGTGTGTATAGATTAATTGCGTGCAATAATCATGGCATGCCCCAATTCATAATACCACCATGAGATGATGAAAAGCATCACACCCACGTGTCTACGGATCTGATTAATATAATATTTAACCTTTCAAATTTATCTTGATTTTAGTCCTTCTAGTTTAAAATCATTTATTTTACTCTCAAGTTTCATTTTATTTAAAACACCGATTCATGTAATCTAACAAAAATGGAACATTTTTGTTCTTTGAAGGGCTAAAACGATTTATTTTAAATTTGAGACATCAAAATTAAAATGAAGCCAACCTTAACTCACGATTATATTAACCATTTTTTTTAATATCTTGTCCAATGGCATGGCTTTATTACTGAAACAATTTATTAACAATCTGATCAAATCCAGCAGACAGATATCAGGTGCCCATGCATTATGTGCCAATGAACAGAAGAGAGAATTAATAATTAGTAATGTATATTTATCTTTCTATTAATTCTTAATTATTTGACAGGTTATCCATAATCTAATCTAAGAATGTTTATCATATCATTGTCATATATTCATGCAGAAACCAAATCTTTATTTTTTAAAAGGCTAAAGTATACTTTTAGTCCTTTATTTTGCGTCAGGTTTTATTTTAGTCCTTTAAGTTTAAAAAGTACACTTTCAGTCCCTCAAATTTAACGCCGTTGGTATCTCTTAACGGATATTACTGACTCATCAAACTTAAGTGACATGGCATTCATATGGCTGAACAGTCATCAATTAAGTTTGATTTAAAATATAAAATTTATTATATTATTAAAATCATGTGGTTGAACATAGCATTACACAATTTAAAATATAAAATTTATTATATTTGATCAAATTAAAATTAAAATGTGAGTATCTTTGTCAATATTTTATTGCACAATCATCGATTAAGTTTAATGAGTCATCACTTTCCGTTAAGAGAGACTAACAGCGTTAAATTTGAGGGACTGAAAGTGTGGTACTTTTTAAACTCAAAAGGACTAAAATAAAGTATGACGTAAATAAAAAAGGACTAAAATTATACTTTAGCCTTTTGAAAATATAACCGCACATTCCTTTACTTTTGATAATTTCATTTTTGTCAATAACTTAATATTACGGTTACTCGTCTGTTTTTTTTTTGGTGGATTTGAGCTATGAAATTTGTTCGACTATAACGGAGACATCACAAGCTGCTCTCTCACTCTCTAGTTATATTACACAAACTCTCCTCCCTCCACTGTCAAACCGGTATGAGTAAACATCAAATTAATAAACATATCCAACCCATCATATTTAGACGGTGTATATTTAATTTTTTAAAATTAGCTTTTAATTAGAAAATCATTATTAGAAATTATACTTAAAATATTAACTTCATTTCAAAATTTATACTCATTACAATAATTTGTCATAAATAAAAATAAAATTTGGATTTGTCCATATTATATCTTGGTGGTCTAGATCAGATGGGTAGGAGGCATTCATCATTTTGATGAGCACCCAAACACATTCCCTCTCAACTCTCTCCAGTTGACTCGTATATTTATTGTGCATCCAAAACCTAATCTTTCATCATAATCTCCAGTTATGTGTGAGAATTCGAGTTACTCTTCATTAAGGCATACTCATTTTTCCCTCAGTATATATATTGAATATTTTTATTAAGTATAAGTATTATCCTAATTGAGTGGTTCTTTTAAAGCTATCATTCTTGGATATTAAATGTATGAACATTTCTCTGTAGAGGTTTGAACTTTGATCCATTGCATTTTGAGAGATTAACCTTTTTCACTAAATCTAACTCTCGTGATTGGTTCAATATTGATATTGTAAATATATAAATCCATGAGTCCATTACAAAGCTCTGGTCCACAAGTGTTCCCATATGCAGTTGGAATATTTTCCTATATATATTGTATGATATTTACTAATTGGTGTGTGCTTCACTCTTCTTTTATTTTATTAAATAAGACAAGTGTCACAGAAGGATTATAAGAGATCATTGTAAGTGTTACATGTGCTTGTAATATTCGGAGAGAGCCCACAATGGGAAGACGGTTCTATACATTGGATAATGCATCACGCAATTCCTCATAAATACTCCCGTCGATTCCTAAAAACAACTCACAGATAATTAATTATTCCAAGTTTATATTTAATTGATCAAATTAATTATTAAATATGAGAGAGAGAGAGAGAGAGGAACTCACTTGTTGTGGCCAGTCACCATCTTCTAATTGAGAATTAATCAAATTTTTTGCTGCTCGATGAAGAGGAGTCGGATCTCTCTCTGCCTAATCAACCAAATAAAATAAAATATATACTAATTAAATTAGAGAAGAGAGGCATTATATTTCTTCATACTTAGAAATTTGACCTCTTAAGAAAAAGGAATGGAATATGTTAAGTATAGTTTTCTACGTGTGTTTGGATGAATTTTCTACTTGTTTATCAACAAATGCAAACAAAGTTCGGATCATGCTTCATTCATGTTCCATGAGATACACACACACACATACACACACAAACCTTCATTATGACGAGTATGGTTGAATTTGGAACGAAATTACTGAGTTTATATTATTTCTATGTAAAATGCCAAATAGACTTATTGCAAGAATCAAAATACCTAGAGAGAAACTTGAGCGAAAATCAGGACATAAAAATGTCCTAATTAAAGAAGAAGAAGACGAATGATAACTTACCTGGCCAGTATAAAGAAGACCCATCATAGCCCATGCTGTTTGTGCTACATTTGATTGGCTTCCTTTAAGTGGTATGTACTCCTGCATCATCCATCATGCCATTAAATATAAGTAACCACCTACCATTTTCACTCAAAAAAAAAAAAGTAACCATGCAATCTTCTTCTTCTTTAATAAAAGGAATCACTTTGCCAATAGGACAATGCACTCGTGTGCAACTGTACGTACTATATTCTAGTGTTTGATACCATGTATTAGAATATTTTAGGAGTCTCATATATATCAGCTAGTTTATTGGACGATCAATTTGAAGTTATATAACATGGAGGTAGGTCATGTTAACTTGGCTTAAGCTATTTTGAAGTATTATTATATTAAAAGCTATTCGATCTAGGACATAAAAAAAGGAAAAACAAAATTGAATATTGAAGATAAAGAAAAAAATGAAGATTGTAGATCTGAAGCCTCTGTGAGACTTTGACTCAAAAAAGAAATGCAGGTCCATGCCAAAAAAAAATAAAGAAATGAAAATTGTGGACTTGGGGCCTTTAATTGGACAACGAATTAAAAGGTTATATAGGTAGTTCTTATCAAACTAGGAAGACAAAAGCATATTTACTTAATGTGAAACCACATTTGGGAAGCAAAAGCACTTCCTCAAGCAGACTTCAAAAGATATGAATCACCTTGTTGGGACATGAAAGATAACTCTCTCCCCAGCCACCATCTTCTTTTTGTGTTGTAAGAAGAAAGTTGACAGCTTTACGAATGGAAGCACAAGTGTCATAAGTTTTGCCAGCTGCAACAAGCCCACCAAGAGCAAACAGCGTTCCATAGATGAAGCAAATACCCCAGTTTCCATACCAAGAACCATCTTGTGTCTGATCTTCCTCAATGTATCTCACAGCATTCTCAATGAAATTCTCAATCTCTTCCCTTCTGTGTGTTGGATATTGCTCCTTAAACAAAACTAAAGCCTGTATTGATGCCCCTGTGCACTCAACATATTCATGCTCCACCACAATATTCTCCAAAAACTCAATAGGATTCAACACCTGCTCCCCAAAAACAAGTCAATCCATGAATCATCAATGCGTATCAATGAAAATCTTATTTTCTAGTCCAAATTAATATGTTTAGTTCACTTCAAATATGTATTAATAATAAAACATAGCTCTTATACTTCTAACCAATGTTGACCTCTGATTGGTTCCCAAACTGCGGCACCACCTTTTTTACTCTGCAATCAGTATTATCACAAAATTATACATCAATTAGTACATGATCATATCAACTTGAATACTCATTAAACGGCCGCTAGGTGCACAAGGATTCCACAGTGTGGGGGTGTGGAGAGCAATATATGTACACGCTCTAGCCCTGTGATGCATAGAGGTTGCTTTCAAGATTTGAACCTATGACCTCCAAAATCACATAGCATCAACATTATTATTGCTCCAACACTCAACCTCTTAAAATATTCATTGACCGATTCAAATAAAAACTCACCTGAAGTGACAATAGCACATTGACTGCATCAAACAGTCTCTCAGGTTCCATTTTTTCACCTACAATCTCTGGAGGTAGCTTTGATAGAAGAAGACAGCACTGCAAAACAAACAATAATATGTATATATGGACATGGTAACAACATATATAAGTTGAACTCAATTAATCTGATATAGCACAAGCATAATTGAGTATCAAGCTAATCACCTTCAAAGCTTCTGCTGTGCAATCTGAAACTGGCACTCCTTGGTCTTGATCAGAGAAGGTCCATGACCCTTTAGAAATGTGACGATACATACTCTTGAAGTCACCAGAAGGATTGTTTTTAACCTGACCATATTGTTATTCATGAGATTAATGAAACAACAAAAATCTCTCCTTAATTAGATGAATAATAAGTCATTTAAATAGGTTCCCCATAAGATTAATGAAACGAACTTGAGATTCCTTGATGAAATAATGTGCTCTTGCAAGCGTGGGAGCAATTTCTACAATTAGGCCTGTGGCAAGCAAAGCTTGAATAGCAAATCCAGCATCCCATGTTTGTCTTCCAAAACTCTGCACTTAAATATCAAGTATAAAATTAAACTTTTTAGATTGCATTAGAACAGTTTGTGAGTTTGAATTAATTTAATCTAATTTCTCAATTTCACCTGCATGGTCATTCCATCCTCTGAAACCCATAAATAATCAGGAACCCTGGCAAGATGCTTCTTGAAAGCATCTCCATTTGGATCTTCATCCCAACAAGCAACCATATTCAGAGACTGTGACAAGTGTAAAATGACATTTTGTTAATATGATAATTAATTTTACTATTTCAATTAGTTTGATGTACCTTTTCCACACATCCAGCAGTAAAGTATCGAGTATTCTCATCTTCATAGTGTATATGCTTCATTGCTATGTGAAGGGCCTTCTCTCTAACCAATTTGTTGAAGGGCCAACGAGTAAGAAGTGGTTCAGTAAGTATGTATAAGCTATCCCACATGAGATCTTGTATCAAGGGATGTGGAGAGTAAAGATCCTCCTGTAAATAATATATAAGCAATCTGTCTAATAAGTTCATAGTTCCACAATAATGATAAGAAATTAAAGAAGACTTCGTGTTGGGTGTTAATTAAATAATTAATTACAGGTAATGCATCACCTTGGCACAAAGGTGGCGAGCTTTGTTCCAATCAATTTGATGGTATGGTTGGACATGAAGTTCTTGTCTCAATTGTAAAATAAGTGGTGTGATAGGACCCACAAATCTTTTTCCATACAAGTAAGACATAGGCATGTAGACTGATCGGCAATAAAACCACATTTTAGCTGTATTCATTCATCAAGCCAAAAAACAAGTTATATATAGAGCTGTTCCAATATGGTACTTATAAAGGTTAGTTCAAGTGGAAAAGGCATAATATAAATATATGGTCCAAGATTAATTAACCAGATGAATTACCTGGATGCATAGGAAGAAATGAAGGCATGAGCCAAAACTCAGGAGGCATTGGATTGCTTCCAGACCATTCAAATATACCCAGTATCTGTAATATCACCCGCGCACACCCTAATAAGCTAGAGAATGTGTTAACCAAATGGCAAATAAAACGGGAAAATTGCTGAAACACAATAACGTCCAAGGCCCTTAATGGGTGCAACTCTTCATTATCTACGCGAAACATGCCTATGTGCAAAAATGTTTTAGTTTGCACATATATAGCTAAAGTTATTAGATAGGTTCCGCATAGCCCAGAAAGAGTTACAACACTGAAAATAGATTACATCTGGTTTCTTAAACAAAATGTAGGTATCTTTAGTCAGTGATTTTTGCAATAGGGGATTTTTTCTAGCAATTTTCCCAATAAAAAATTGGTTAATAAAGGAGACATACGGCAAGCCAAGTCTTTCCCCAAGAGGGTATGTAGGTGACACCACCATGATCAAGAATCCATTTTTGAGCTCTAACACAACCATTATTGTCTTCTTCACCACCTCCAAGAATGCGAATGCATATGTAGCTTAGTGCTGTGCAGAACATAGTACTATGGCCCTCAATATGTAGCCCCCACCCTCCATCTTCATTCTTCAATAATTCCAACATTAATTATTTCTTTCGTTTCAAATATTGCTGACTTTAATTATGACTAATTTAGCGATGAACGACGTAAATTTGAAACTTCACCTGGTGGTTGTATAAGAAACGTAGGATCTCGTTACAATATTCTTTAGTGAACACACTTTCAAGTTGTCCTGTAATATACATACAAAATACCTACAATACATAGCCTTCAATTAATGTGCTAGGATATCTGGCAAAGAGTTAATTATAGAGATGCTATATATACAAGTACAAACTTACAAAAGGTTGCATAAAGAAGAGGGGACCAGCAATTTGAGCAGGCCAGTGGCCATCCTTAGATTGCAATGCTGACAAGTAATGAGCTGCCCTTTTCACTGTCTTCATTACTTTCTCTGATGTTATTTCCTCTCCATCTTTTATCTTCACACTTGGTATTGTTTGTTTGAAATTCTTCTCTCTCAAAGACTGTGCATCGCATGTGCTAAATTTTAAAAAAAGTCAAGGTAAGAAAAGTTTTATCTAAATATGGTTTTGTACTTGTCTACATCATGCTACAATTCTGACATTGAAAATTGGAGTTTATGAGTTCAAAAAGTTTTCACTTAACATGTGAGAGTCTTTTGGGATAAACTCTCGACTTGTGTACTCGTACCATTGGTGCCTTTATTATTGAGATGTTGATATTCACCTGGTGGACTACTCACAAAGTCCCTCATGGGTGAGTACGGCCAAAAAAAAATGGGGGGTTTATAAATTGAGGCGTTCTCCCATCCAATATGTTTGTCTTTTTTGGGATAAGCTTTTGAGTTCTTTTTAAACTTGCGTTCATAACACATCAATGGTAAATTATATTTGATTTCCATATAGTGTTTACATTAAGCAATTAAGTTTTCTTTACGTGGATATTGTATAACTACATTTAAATAACGAGGATCTTGCTTTTTCTTATTAATTAATTTCGAAAAATACTTAAGGCGGAAGTAGGTTGATGCACTTCTTTATTGATACAAAAGTAGGTAGATGCACTTCTTTTTTGAAGTCGTAGGCTTTGGCTATCAATATGGCAGAACGTATAGTTCACAAATTCACTACAGAATGACTAATCTAAAAAAAACACACCTAATGCCTTAGTTAATATATCATGTTCAAGTAAAAGAAAAAATTGTATTAGGAAATATAGAAGGGGTAAGACGAGAAGAAAGAAAATAAAGGGACGACTTATTAATTACAACAAAGGTTCAACCGTACAACGATTCATATGTCATATGTGTGTCTGTGCGCGTATTTATATGATAAACAAATTAAAGTAAATAAAAGACATGACAAGTAATGGAAGTTGATAAAAAACTGTAGGTAGATTCGATGTCACTGCTGTTAAGCTTATGAAGCTTTAAGTTGGTACGTACTATGATTAAAAGCATGAAAATACAAATGATATTTGAACCAATGTAGAGCCAAATCAAACGAGAGGAACTAGAAAACGTACAGAGAGAGAGAGAGAGTACATAGAAGAAGAAAAAGAAACCTGCAATCGCCAAAGGAGATCACCACAGGCTCTGAAGCGTGAGCGATTAGAGGAAAAGTTACGACGAGCAGCTTCAACTTCATCTCTCTCCTCTTGGCTTACATCTTCAGCCTGAAACTCCCATGTCTGCCTCCCCACAAAGTTATTTGTACTGAATATGTACGGATCTTTCCCTCTCTCTCCTATCTTCAGCCTCCACATTCTCTCTCTCACAATACTCTTGAACTAAAACCAACACCAATGCTAATAATTCCTTCCTATATATATATATGCATGCATGCATGCATGCATGTGAGCATGCATTTTCGCACATTGCAAATTAATCGCTTGCCTTATTTCTTCCACTGTAGAATTACTCTCCCATCCCTTATTTATCAACATTCACATGACTTCTTTTTTTTTTATATCTAACAAACACATGCACTCACATGACTTCTAACTTATTTAAAGAAATAATTATTGTTTTCAAAGTATTTAGTTGCTGTTAATTTTTATTACAATTTTTTCAAAAACCATATCAATTTAAAACTTGAAGTCTTTGCAAAAAAATAAAAAATAACTTTTACCTGATTGCATTGTACTTTGGGGTAAAAATCACTAACATGTTTGGATCTCAATCACAAAACCTATGTTTTGTGGCAAAGCTAAGTATAAATACAAAATTTTTTTAGAAAAGCTATTTTAAATATAAAACCTCGATTTGAAACCTAAATTTTGAAAAAAAAAACTATTTTTTTATCAAATCACAGCTCTTTCTTAAAAAATTTCTTCTTTCCTACTTTTTCTTTCTTTTTATTTCCTACTTACTTTTTGCCTCGAATTTCGTAAATGCCAATAACTTCCTAATCAAAAACACCTTTCAAAACCTAGGTTTTTTTGTATTGAATCCGTAAAAGATATTCTCCCAAAATCTATTCTCCAAAACCTAGGTTTTACCTCGAACTCCGTACAACTATTGTTTAACGGAGTTCCAAACAAACCCTAAGTATAACATGATTATATTTGAATACACTTTCTTATAAAAAATGTTTGAATAATATAATTGAAAAGCATGTTTGAATAGAGAAAAAAAGGATGTAGTCAATAATATATATATGTATGTAATTTAAAAAATATTATTAAAAATTATTTTTATAGAAGGAAAGTTAGTATCAGAAGCTTAAAAATCTATCAAAACTTCTAGCTTTTGAGAGAGAGAACCCATTTGCTTTCGGCACTGAACCAAACAAAATTTTTGGCTCCAACTGATTTTTAAGAGTCTGAAAATCAGTTTTGGTTCCTGAGCAAGTTCACAAACAAGCAATTAGCTTGCATAAATCATAAATATATAGCATATTAACTTGATCAACCAATGTATTGCCATAGTTAGGTAAATAGTGAGTAATCATTTCACTGTTGACACTTGACAGTACCCTGTTCCAAGAGGAACTTGTTTATCTCTAAGCCTGATCTTACACATGCAAGATTCAAACAATGTCAAGCTATTTATAATACTATAATAAATAGAGGGAAAGTGACATTTGGAACTGTTTAGGGGTAAGATGGCAAAATTTAAAAGTCACAACTAAGGATTAAAGTCTTTTACAGATTAAATAAATTAATGGCTAGAATGTTGATCATAAATGCACACACACACATACATGTATAACTATTTTTAGAAACAGGTAGTTCATTTAAAATCTAATTTTCAATGTATTTGTAAGCGACAAAATCCTAATGATAAAACTTAAAAATAAGCTGGGACTTGGATTCTTTTAACGTTAGGCTTTTCCATTATTTACAAATGAATTTCTGATTTTTCAACCGATTTTTCTGTTTTTAAAGTTATTATATATCCCTAATCAGTTGTAGAGACATTTTGGCCTATAGCATTATTTTAAGCTTAGTAGAAGAATATTGTTCTTTAATTTTCATTTTTGAAACTGTCTTTCCAACCAGAGAGTATGTAAAGGCCGAGTAATCATATTTTGAAATACATCTCCAACCCTCACACGTTATGTCCACTGAGTATGTCTGTCTATTTTATGTTATTTTGCAAGAAATGCATTTTTAATTTTAATTTCTCTTTAATAAAGCTTTTTAATAACATTATTGAATTTCTGAAGTCTTAGATACATATAATATAATTGCATGCCAAAAGAAAATACATGCTTAAGATGCAAAACACAGATAAATTTATGTTCAATGTGTATCCAACATTGTAAACTTTTTCGGGTGTAGAAGTTCCTCTAAACATAAAAAAAATAGTATAAATTACAATGGGCTTGTTTGGTTAGCCCGTTTGGGCAACCAAAATCCATTTCTGCGCTTATCGAGATAAAATTCTTCTTATATATTTTACCTTGAAATATGTGTCTGTTCTTCCAACGGACTATCGAAACAAGCCCAACAGCGTTGATGACCCCAAATGTAGGTTAATTTTTTGTGGGTTCGTACTATTTAAAAAAAATGCTTAATTTTAACTTTCCATTACTACCCTTTACCTTATCTCTTCCCTCCTCCTCCCGACTCTCTCCTCCTCCCTCCATATCCATATGTTCCTTCCATATCCGGCGGCGGCCGCTGCTTCGTCGGACAACATTGGCGGCGTTGAGGTCGATATATTGAATGCGTGGTAAGTATGCATGAGAATTTTTTTGCTCAGATTAATAGGAATATCCATTAACTACCAAATATCTTCATATCAGATTATAATTAATATCTAGCAAGTGTGTGAGAATTTTTGTTTCCAACTCACGTGGTAATATAAGGAAGTCAAGTTTTTGCTCTGGTGTCATTTTTGCTCTCTTTTATATACTTAAGGGTACTTTGCATCTAAAAAAACTAGTGTTAGGTGCATATTCAACATGAGTTTAATTTATAGATATTTTTAAAGATTAATTCTATAACATATAATGTGCTTAGGGCTGGCAGAAAAAAAATTGTGTTTGTTTGGAAAAATTTATTTACTCCATAAAAGCACGTTCAATAGTGTTTTTCCGCAAAACGAAATAAACATATCTACATATTTACCTCGATTAGCGTAAAAATACTTTTCTACCGTTTTTCTAAATGGATTCAATATAATATTTGCTTGTTTGAAAATCACATCGTACCCTATTATATAACATTTCTTTTATATATTTGTTTCATAAAATTAATTTACCTCATTATATCCAACTATGGTAGACAAATTCTTCTGTTTGCTTCCTCTCTTTCTTCCCACTTATTTGTTTACTATCGATGAAGCTCGAACTCAAAACATCAATTAATATACACACACACACAACTCTTAATTCTGTGTCAATTATTCAGAGCCCTCCTCAATTAAGTTTTAACTCTGATTTGATTTGTGATTTGAAATGAGAAATAAAGAAGCGTATAATCTCTGGAACTGACAGGGACAGTACAAAAAGTTAGTGGTTGAGACATTAAGTCCACATGGAACATTTGCAATTAATTTCAGCTCCCACTGCCACCCACCACTCATAATAATATTTGGAAAAATGACAAAAGAAATCAGAAAATCTGCAAAGGCTCGAATCATTTATTTTTCGTAAAATTAGCTGTGAATTGCCTATTAATATTATCAGTACCTTATTAAAAATAGAAAACAAACTTGATTTAAGATTTTACCGTTTACAAGTTCTTTTTCTCTCATTCTCCGTCTTCCCAGAGCTAAACAATGCATCTGTTTAAGAACATAGTATATAAGTATTTTTACATAAATCAGGGTAAATATATGGAGGAGATTATCTCGTATTATAAAAAATACCATTGAACGTGCTTATATGAAGTAAATAAGCTTTTCCAAACAAGCACAATGCATATATACCTAACTCATATCCTCTTATCTATTATATACTGCCTTTGTTTGGTATTCTATGAAAAAGTTAAAAGCCAGTTCAACAGTATTATTCAGCAAAATAAGATAATCTTCTTCATATATTTACTTTGGCTTGTGTAAAAACATTTCTCCACCATACAACCAAAAGTGTCATAAACAGGCTGATATATCAAAGAGTTTATATCTGTCTACAACATTTTTTTAAAAAATCTGCCTCTAATTAAATTAGGAGACTTTTTCTTGAAAAAACTAGAGCATTATATAGAACTATAAATAACTACGTATTATGACAAGGAATAGAGGCTAAAACATGTAGATATTTACGGAGGGAAGAATGTGTAATTGAGAAACTAAATTCTAATGAATGAAAGTTGGTATACATAAAGCTTGTGAGGTAGCTAGAAGGCGTCCGATGCAATATTGTTGCATATTTCAGAGTTCTTAGTGACAATAGTAAAGTCACATTTAACATAATAAAAGTATTCAAATATATATTACGGTTGTTGATTGCATTACTTCGCTGTTCATCTTATAAAAACTATTTTCCCTATCTTTACCTCTTTATATTTCATGATTTCCAAATTAATAGTGAAGCATAAAGCGTTGGGTGTGTTTGAGAATTTTGTTGGGAGAAAGGAATCTCCAACTTCCGAGGTATTTTATGGATTTTAAAATGATTTTACAGATTTCGAGATGGTTTTATCTCGACTTGTATATATCGTTGGAGAAACGGTGTTCCCAAACAAACAAGTTATCTATTAACAAAACCGTAGAAGTATCTCTTAATATGGAAATGGCCAAAACCACGAAAATGTCGCCATTGATTGTTGACAGCAAGAATGGGAGGAGGACCAAACCTTTTTTGTATGCGTTTGGTAACAAGAATAACTTTTGATCAAAATATATTTTAGAAAATGATTTTATTCAAAATATATTTTAAAAATGAAAATTTATTTGGATAAACGTTATAAAAATGATTTTTGGTAGAAAATGAATAGAAAAGTAAATCTCGTTAAATAAAATATACATATATTTTTTATTTTATATTTTTATAAAATTAGGGAAAACAAAATATTAAAAAATAAGTAGAATGTCTTAAATCGCGACTTGAAATGTACCAGGTCGCGATTTTGAATTTTGAAGTTATGGTCTTGAATATATGTTGAGCATAAATTTTTTTTTCCTTCTATTCAAAATGCATTACAAGGCCATAATGCATTTTAGGCAGAAATTTTCTCAAATATGCGTGATATCCCCAGAATGCATTCATAACTCAAAATGCACTCCTGCCTTGCCTTTTAGAATGCGTTACCAAACACACGCTTCATAGGCATGGTAAATGAGGATCGCCCTCCCTGCTTCTCATTGCTGGCTAATACGAGATGTTGATCTTTCCTTTTATAATATAAGTTACTTATAATTACTTTACGTACTGAAACTCAGAAAAATTAGTCACATCGTTAAAATCTTTCAAAACTTATTCTGGTTTTCATCTTTATCCCTAATAAATACCATAAATTATTTTGCTAGCTAATACCAGGGACAACCCTCGGTATAACACTAGTAGTTGACTAATTATACATTATCTCTAGTTCTATGTATAAGATAAATATTTATAGGATACATTTAAAGGATGCATGAGGTGTTAATCAATTTTCTTTTTCATTTTCACCCTTAAACAATGGTATTTTTGAAAAATAAAATGCATTTTTTCATATATTTATTACTTTTAACCAATTGTTTATCATATATAAAGAACTGAATGGAGCGAATTATTGCAATAGTTTCAAATTTCATTCGAGTTGTTTTCAGTATTTTTTTTCATACAAATTAAGTAAAATCTTAAAATTTATTAGCTGTATGTAAAAATTAAATTTTTTTACTTTATGTATATTAATTGCATTCTTCAAAACAATTTCCTACTTTCCTATATAAGCATTGAATAGGAGACTGTAAAAGGGGAAAAATTATAACAAACAATCAATGTAATATAAAAATGATCACAAAGCCCCTCCTCCAAATGCTTTATAAATAGGAATGAGTTTGTAACAATTTCTCTGTCATATAGAACCTGAAGCTGTAAGTAATAACTGGTTTGAAACTTGTCCAGATTATATATATCCTTTAGGTGATGGCAAAGAGTTATGGTGATGGAATAATACTATTTAAGTTATAATACTAGTCTGCCAGATGGAATACTACTATTTAAGTTTGAATACCTAAATTTTCAAGCTTTTTTCAAATGAGTTCTGATATGGCTACTGAAGGATTTCGAGTATACCTGGAGATGCCGAATTACGAATCTGTAGATATCCACGCGGAATTCAAATCACAATGGTGGATCCAAACACAAGACACAGCAAAAGCACCGAAGGCAAGAGGAGAGGAGATGAGAGGATTCTCTAAAAGAGAAAAGAGAAGGGAGAAAACAAGTTTTCTCTATGTGTTATGTCTGCCGTCTTTAGGGAACCACTTCCTCCCTCTTATAGCTTCCCACTAGGGTTAATGTTTACACATTTGAACTAATCCATGGATTTGGGCATAATCCATCAAGGGTGGCCCATATTCCAACAGCTACATACACATTACTCTCATCACATGCCCTCTTTAAAACTGTCCACATCCATCAACTACCACCACTCCAAATATAGATCATAGATGTGCAAGGGGGAAGATTAGCTTTGGAGATCTTTAATTCGGCATTTTGTACACATTATTATTAATAGGGATGTGTGTGTGAAAGATACATATCGGCAAAAAAATATATCAATATACATGCTATACTTTAGAATTATAATATATCCACGTGCTCAAATAATTAAATTAACTCTAACCAAACTTGAAATGCTAGGTATTGCGATGAACTAGCTAAATTATACGTGAACTATGTTTGAATCCCATCACACTTCGTTGGGAAAGACAATTGAAAAGAAGCATTGTGATCGCAAGGTTTCAATTTGGACCATTCGGTTAAAAAAGGTTGGTCCAAAGAGCTATTAGAAAAAAAAAATCAATTCCAATTAAAATTGTCCGCAAATCAAATAACCAAAAAGTTACATCCATATAATTGTTGAATCTTTAAAACCATTCATAACTTTATTTCACATACAGTTGCCTGAAAGACTAAACCAAAAATATAAACGAAAAATGAAAGAGTTGGTCCTTTACTCTCCCTTTTAGTCATTATATGTAACTCACCCTAAAATTTTCAATGTTAGTCAATTTAATGTTGTGGCGTGAACTTTATCCCAAAAATAAGAGACTTGAAATTATTAAATGGTAAGAGGGTAAAAATAACCCGTATGTTTTTTAAAATGGGTACTGGACAACCAGAAATTGTTGTGGCTATTTTGAATTTCGAAGTTTTAAAATGAGGCATTTTTACCCTCACTATTAAAAATGTTAATGTTGATTGTCACAATTTCAATGGATAAATCAGTCAATTTTGACAATGAACGTTAACATTTTTACGGTGGGGTCAAAATGCCTCATTTTAAAACTTTCGGATCCAAAATTGCCCCTGACAACTTCTGTGTGCCCACTGCCCATTTGTAAAAATTTCCTCGTTATTTTTACCCATTATTAAATATTGAATATAAATAATAATACTGATCACAATAGATACACATTACTTTAAATTTTGAAATTGATTACAATATGCATCATGCACCAATTGTATATTGAACACTTTTTACAAGTACAAGAGACATTGTTTTTTACTTTACATAAAATTTGAAGAAGGAGCCATACGAATGACACATTTTATGCATAGCACGACTTAACGTAAATATGATTATAAATTTCTAGATCGATATATTAACTAAAAGATGGCTTTGTAACACATGTAAGCTAGGGTACAAAACGAAGAAGGAGCAACATGTATATATCGGGTTAGTGTTGTTATCAGTCCTTATATTTTGATCAAATTTTAATTTTAACTCTTATAGTTTTAAATAGTTGGTTTTATCCCTATGCTGAAACATATATCAAGTTCTTATCAATACAAGGATCAAAACCAACAATTTTAAAACTACAATGATCAAAACTAAAATTGGATCATATTGTAAAGACGGATAATGATACTAACCACACACATATGTTTTAAATAGTTGAAGATAGTGATGGAAGTCGCTTTTGATACTCCGAGAGAGCCCACATTGGAAATACATTTCTGTACATTGGGTAATGTAACATGCAGTGTTTTAAAGATGCTCCTGCCAATTCCTAAACACAAGTCCACAGCCACTTATTAATTATTAATTCATATAACAATTAATTCACATTCTTCAATTTGATTTTTATATATATCATGAAGAAATTAAATAAACTCACCTGTTGTGGCCAATCCCCGTTTTCTAATTGAGAATTGATTAGGAATTTCGCTCCACCATGAAGAGGAGTTGGGTCTCTCTCTGCCTATCCGATTTAACGACAAAACATTAGTTATGTTGGATTAGAACCTATGCTAATATATTCCCTACTGTCCAAAATATTAGAAGCCGTCTAGAATAAATCATTTGTTTATAGTATCAGTCATACATAAAAGGGTTACTACTGATTATCATTTTTCAATTTATCGCTATTTGTCGATTATAGGCATTGGATATAAAAAAAGAGGAGAAATGTTTTAAGACAAAATTAATGAATTGATAATCTTTTTAAATTCCAAAAGATGGTTGAAAGTGTGCTGTTGACTTACTTGCCCAGCGTGAATAAGACCCATCATAGCCCAAGCTGTTTGTACTACATGTGATCGCTTTCCTTCAAGCGGAACAAATTTCTGCAAAATTCATAATCAATATAAACCAACCACATGAACTAAAGAAAATAATCAAACAAGAATTAAACTGAGAGAACAACCACGTAATCAAATGACACTATTTATGTACCTAAATATAAGAGTCAATTTAGTTATTAAAAAAACTAAATAAATTACTTAATTATAATATGTATTATAAAATATTTATGTGTATGATTAGATATATATGAGTTTATATAAGTCATACGAATTGATTTGAAAAAAATGATTAATATATCAGCTAATTAACTTTTTTAATCTAAACAAAGTTAATTGATTTTTTATATAAAAGACTTCAGGTAGGTAGCATTATTGAATGAATTAATTATATTAAACCTTTGTAGCACAAGAAAGATAGCTCTCCCCCCATCCACCATCCTCATTTTGTATTGTACAAAGAAAATTAACAGCTCTACGAATGGTTTGAGACTTGTCATAGGTGTGGCCAGCTGCAGCAAGTCCACCAAGAGCAAACATGGTTCCATAAATGAAGCATATTCCCCAATTTCCATACCATGAACCATCTTCTGTTTGCATCTCTTTAAGGTATCTTATAGCATTGCTAATAAAATTCTCAATCTCTCTCTTCCTATGTGTTGGATACATCTCTTTAAACAACACTAAAGCCTGTATTGATGACCCTGTGCATTCAACAGCTTCATGTTCAACAACAATGTCTTCCAAAAATTCTATGGGATTCAA
>JANTPZ010004029.1:0-39929 GCA_025593235.1 Vachellia pachyceras
CCACCTGGCGGGCTGGCCCGCCCAGCCCGCCAACCCGCGCGGGCCAGCCCGCAACCCGCGGGCTGGCCCGCATACCCAGCACTACTTATCACTATGATGTGGAGAACATATACAAGTTCAGATATCGGAAAATACAATTATTGAGAAAGGTGAAAACCTTTATTCTTCTTAAACCCAAAATGATTGGGAAATACCATTGTAACTCACAGAAAAAAAATGTTAAATGGAACTTTATCATAAAGTTTCAAAGGTCAATACGATTATTTGGATATGACTTTAAGTTTATCAAAAGCCTAGTATTGTGAAAGGGGTTTCGGAGACTTTTTTGGAATATATTCATCCCCCTGTTAAGTTATATAGTGCTTCATTTAACTCGATGGATAGTTAAATTTCTCTTTGTCCTCTTTTTCCTAAGAAAAAACACCCTAATTATTCAGTGCGTAAGGGGTTCTCTCCTAAAGAGATGCTCGTTTCAAAAGGATTCTCATCTCTGTCGTGGGTTCACGTGGACATGAAGAGCTTTGTAATAGCTTAGTTAGGGATATAGAACCCCCTACCTTCTTCCCTCACAAGCTGTTTTTCCTCTTTGTCCTTTTCTGTAAGCCTCTCACCTACACACTGCCATATTTTGCTCCAATACTTTCTTTTGCTTCTTTTTCACGTCTCTTTGGTTCAGTGAGTCAACAAGATTGATCCATACATTCATTCTGAAAAACTTCTACATATCCATTCACAGCGTCACAGCTACATTATAAGTCAGAAACAACTATACACACACTATACTCTCTTTTTTTCTCCAGCACTTGAACAGTATGAGTGAATTTGCCTATGTAAATGTTTGTCTTCCTTCTCAGCTATTCCCAACAACAATAAATTATTAAATTGATTGTTTCAATGTGAATACAGTACGTAGTATAATGTAAAGCAGATATTGTGCTTGTTTGGCAACGCCCAGCTTATTCCTATAAGTACGTTCAACAGTGTTTTTCCGTAAAACGAGACAATCTCCTTCACATATTTGCCTCGACTTATGTGAATAAGCCCATAAATACTTCTCCACAGCTTTACCAAACGGACCCATTATGAAAGGAAAGTTGAAAATAAAATAAATTTGACTGACCAAGAATTGCAAAGGAAAAGTTGAGTCCTTTGTTGATCTCGAGGAAATTAAAGCAGAGATTGGAAAAAGGTTTGATAAATTGGAGGGCTATGGATAGAGGTGACCCTAACTATATAGCTCAGTGCGACCCTACCATGCCCTCGTGTGTGTTTGAGAAAAGGGCCAAGGCTTGAAGCTTCAGAAACAGTCTGACAAAAGTGAATACAGAAACAGCGGGATCATTGATATTAATGAAACCAAACACCCACGATCGGAGGAAATAAGGATCATTTTCATTTCACAACCCACGTCTTGTTCCTTGTCACAAATAGTACAATAACATTGATTTCTTCTAAGCCTCCTTACTCTAAGAATACATGGCTCTCTTCCCCTCTCATATCATTAATTTATGGGGAAACCCTAACCCAGTTCTTATTTTTTTCTGCGATCAATCTCCAAAGTGTTTTATTAATTTGCAGAAATTTCTGGCGTTCATTCTGGTTTCGATAAGATGATCACCAGGATAAATCCAGACTCATCAAAATTTTTGGGGTGTATGGGAAAGCTATAGATACCCCAAGCATATATACGTTTAACAATATTTTTCTGTAAAATGAGATAATCTTTTTTATATATTTATTTTGTCTAACTGATAAAAGTACTTTCTCATCGCTTTCTCAGACTGTCCAAACCTGCTTTGACTTTGATGAATTGCCAGCTAGCGGTTTGCCATAAACCATAAAAAGGGGAATCAAAGAATGAAAGAAAGCTGAAGTTTTTTAATAGGATATATAAAGAAAAAGGCGAAAAAGGCTAGCTCTAGGAAATGATGAAGCTACAGAAAATATTTTGATATTTAAAATCAGTGAGGGAAATTATTTTTTTTTACTTCTCTTCTGCATATGCATGCGCGCGCAAGTTGTTGTTAATGTAGCTATAGATAGACACGAGGGAGACAGAGACAGAGAGGGTTCAGTTGTTGTGATGGTCTTACTGTTTTTACTGTAACAGATGGGCATTACTGTTACTACTACTAACAGTATCGAAACTAACGTTAGGGCACTTATAGAATATTAATAATAACGTTGGAGAAGATTGTTACTCTTAAAAAAAACAAAAGATCAAAGCCCTAAAGACAAGTTAAGAATTAATGCATCAAAGAAACTTGTGGACACGACTTATCTGGCATTGAACTATTAGTGTTGGTAGAAAGTTTGCAGTCTAGTCAACAAGGCTTGTTTGTTATCTAAGCTTTCAGGCAAGTTAAGGTGTGACGAAACATCAAGAGAGATATAAAGGGTCGGTAAAAAGTAGAAAAAGTCTAAAGATATTATAGACAACAAGCAGAAAAGGGAAACAATATTCAAACGAGTGGTAAGAAATGGTTCATAATTAATTCGTAGGCAAACAAAGTGGAAGAATGCAAGAATATATATATATAGGGCATAAGTAGGGCTAAGCCTTAGACTTGAGCTTTAGAATCCTCTTTACACACAAGATTATGTAACATTTTATTCTTAATCATAAACAATTACACAGAATGTCAGCTCCGCATGCACCCTACGGCACTTGCCATGCTCTTATATAGAAATACATAAATTTATGATTCTCTAGTCTCTACACGTAATTACCACACAACAGAGAGAACAGCACTAGACAGACCAAGGTAAATCTTTTATCAGTAGCAGTAGACAGACCAAGGTAAATCTTTTATCAAGTCCTTAATTAATAGACTTCTTTATTTAAATAAAATTTAATGATGAATTGAAGCTGAAGGAAAGAACGATGGAATTATTGGTGAAAGGTCTCTGTTTAAACAGTAACAGTCATTTCTATGTAAATTTTGAAAACATAGATTTTGGCTGATTATTAAAACATGAGATGATTGAACCTGAAATTGATTTGAGAGAGACATGGCGTCAGGTATTAGAGAGCAAGAGTCCAAGAAATAAGACTCCAGCTAGAGTCCATAAGTAGACATATATGATGTCAGATCGCATCAGATGAAAGGGCTTTGGGCAGGTAAAGTAGAAACCCTAGAAAGGAAGGGTTTCTATTTCTACTGGTCTCTAATTCACAAATTACCTCCTCCTCCTCCTCCTCCTCCTCCATTATTGATGTCCTCTGAAGAAGAATCAGCCCAAGGAAGAGAATAACTTCTCGAAGATTGCCTGTAAACGTCGTCAGAAGCAGCAGTAAAGGGCTGAACCGGCGACGAAGCTGCTATGTCGTTGCAGGCATAACGGAGCAGATCGGCGTTAGCGGCGTCAAGCTCCTTCTGAAGCCTCTGGACCTGTCTCTGGAGGAAAGTGATGGCGCCGACGCAGCCGTAGACGGGGTCTCTGACGCGAGCCTCCGCCTCGTAGGCCAGCGAGTTGACGGCGTCTTCTCGCTGGTGGGGGAGGATCTCGTTGAGGAGCTTCGTGACGTTACTGGCTCCGAATATCTTGTGGACGTTGGCGAATTTCTGAGGCTCTTCCGGTGGGAAGTAAGGAGCGAAGATGCAACCTGGCAAGCATTTTCTCCTCAAGAATTTGCAGGCTGCACATGGCGAATTGTAAGAGCTTGACGACGAGGCCATGTATCGATCGATCTCTCTGCGCTACAAAATATTCATCATCAGCATCAAAACCCATTCACTAATTCTTGCTTTCGGTGTCACCAATCTTGCATTCTTTTGCTGTGTTAGCATATAGCAACTGATCATGATCAGTTGATCACTGAGGTTGATTAAAAATATATAATTAAAAGCATTTCCCAATTAATCTATTGGAAGGCTTGTAATCGGATCAATTAGTTTAGTTTTGTCTAAGGCTTGGAATCGGATCAATTAGTTTAGTTCTGTCTCAAAACCCTTGTACCTTTTCCACTCAGAATTCTCTCGTACTTTACATGGTTACACATGCACATATACAACTTCTCTGGGTTTGATTTAATAATTTCTTGCCATACTCTTGCATAGGAATTATATGAAAACTAGTGCTACGTTTTCAATCTCTTGATCTTCCCTTTTCAATACACACACGCACGCACACTCACGCACTTCCTTTGGAAGTATTTTCCGTCCATTTCTGTATGTTAATCTTACCCTTTAATTTAAAAGAATATTTGATCAGCTTTAAACTTAAAACTCCAATTAGCGTACTTGGGAAAACTTTAGTTTAGTTTAGAATGGTTTTGTTTCCGTCTTCATCTTCTTCTTGTTCTTCTGTTACGTTGATGACTGAATGTTTCAGTCCCTCATCAGAGACACAGTAGTACAGTACTAGCGCAGGAAAAAAAAAAGAACACTTTATAACTCTTCTGCAGGAAGAATTATATTCAGCCGCACTATCAAGTTGCTAGCTGGTCATCATTAATTTCCATCTCCGGAGAAACCAGATGAGCCAAAGCAGGGGGATTTGACCGACCCATGACTTCATGACAAGCCATAATTTGATTAACAACTCATCATTACTTTATAAATCCAAAAGAACAACGAAATGAATGGAAAAGCCCAAAGAACTAAGAAGTTATTATAAAGAAAAGCGATCCAGAGTCCAAAACTCAAAAGAAGAACGGATCAGGGAAGAAGATCAGAACAAGAACCAATATCAATTACCTTGAGACTGATGCTGCAGTGAGAAAGTAGCTTGGCGAGAGAAGGTAGCAAACTATAGGCAATGAGACTGATCTGCAGTGACAAAGAGGGTGTGATGGATTAATAGAAACCCTAATGAAGTGATATAGGAAGGAGGGAGGGAAAGAGAAAGAAGAGGATTATTGATGAGTGGAAGATGGAAGAGGAGAGAAATGGAGTGGGCAATAAATGGAAGGTACACAATGGAAGAGTGACTATGACATTGCATCTAATAATAATTTCACCAAATGTGCCCTTATCTCCGCACTCTCATTCTCATTCCACATTTTTCTCCATTTACCTGAACTCACAACACCTTTTCAATAATTTTTTGTTTATCTCTTCACAATACACAAAACGATCGCAACCAAATCTATGATTGGCTTCAGAAATATTACAAATTGAAAAAAAAGCACTAGCGGCCGCATGAAAAAGTATACAAATACAACAATTTTTTATATGGCATGGTTATGTTAGATTCAACATTATGGGTTCCAATTGGGGAAATTTATCTTAAAGATGTTTTTTTATATTTACAGAAATTTAAAATTAAACTTCATATTTAAAATGCTATAGTCTCATTCACTATAATAAATGCCTATGGATTAATATACGCAATTTAATTTCCAAGACTTTTTTAGCTTGTAGATTTATTCATACGAGTTGATTAGTATCATATATATATATATATATATATATAAAGTTTGCGAATGGACTGACAAATAATTATGAAAGTAGAAGAAATTTGTTTCCTCTTTTCACCTATTACAACAATGGACAAGAGAGAAGCAGAAGATCGAAAGAGATCTCTAGAAGCTGAGAAAGGGAAAGCTTACTGTTTTCATTAATGTTAGGTGTATATGTACAGAAGAGAAAAGAGAAACAGCTGGCACACTAACTGAGCAACCAAATTGGTTACAGTAACCAATTGACACACTAATTACACACTAACTATTAACTGAACCAGTCACGTGATAATCAACCTGATAGAATTAGTTACACTGTAAATAAAATTGTTCTGATCTAAATAATATAAAATAGAAAGTAACACGTCATCTAATAGCCCCTCTCAAGCTGAGGAGTGCAAATTGTGTAGTCCCAGCTTGGAGATCAATCTGGAAAAGGGTGCTGGGTCCAAAGCTTTGGTGAACGTATCAACAATTTGATTATGGGAGCGAATAGGCAACAAGTGCAGAACGTTGGATTGAAGTTTCTCACGAATGATGTGACAGTCTATTTCAATGTGCTTGGTACGTTTATGGAAGGTTGGATTGGCAGCAATGTGGTGAGCTGACTGACTATCATAGTAGATGAGGGCTGGTTTGGGATGCAGAATATGAAGATCACGTAGAAGAAATAACAACCACTGAAGTTCACAGGTAAGGGAAGCTAAAGCGCGGTACTCAGCCTCTGAGGAAGACCTGGACACAGTAGTTTGTTTCTTAGATTTCCAAGAAACAAGAGAGCTGCCAAGGAATACACAAAACCCAGTGACGGAACGTTGTGTGTCTGCACAGCCAGCCCATTCAGAGTCACTAAAGCCTTTTAACCTGAAATCTGATATAGAGGATAAGAAAATGCCTTGACCTGGTGAGGATTTGAGATAACGCAGGACTCTGTGTGCAGCTTTTAGGTGATGGTCAGTGGGACAGTGTATAAACTGACTAAGTTGTTGAACTGCAAAAGATATGTCAGGTCTGGTGTTGGTAAGGTAGATAAGTCGTCCAACAAGAGTCCTATAAGCAGTACCATCAAGTAATGGATGACCAGACTCCTTGGATAGTTTAGTGGCACGGTGCATAGGTGTCTTAAGAGGTTTGCTCCTGAGAAAACCAAAATCCTCAAGGATATCTAAGGTGAATTTCTGCTGATGCAAAGAAATACCCTTTTTGGAACGGGCTACTTCAAGGCCAAGAAAAAACTTGAGGTTTCCAAGATCCTTGATCTTAAATGCAGAGTCAAGGAGAGATTTTACACGCTGAATTTCAGTGATATCAGACCCTGTGAGCAAAATATCATCCACATAGACTAGCAAAGCTGTGAAGGAACCATGAACACTATGCACAAATAAGGAGTAGTCAGATTTGGATTGTACATAGCCATAAGAAAGCAAGGCAGAAGAGAGTTTAGAGTGCCATTGTCTCTTGGCCTGTTTAAGGCCATAGAGAGACTTATGCAATTTGCAGATAAGATTAGGCGAAGGGGATTGGAACCTAAGAGGGATATCCATGTAAACATCCTCATCAAGCTCACCATGGAGGAATGCATTGTTGACATCCAATTGTTGGAGATGCCATTGTTTTGCAGAGGCTAGAGACAGCAGCAAGCGCACGGTGGTGAGTTTGGCAACTGGAGAGAAAGTGTCAAAGTAATCAATTCCCTCAGTTTGGGTATAGCCTTTAGCAACCAGTCTGGCTTTAGCTCTCTCAAGGCTGCCATCCGCATGGAACTTATTTTTATACACCCATTTGCAACCAACAGTGGATTTTCCAGCAGGTAAGGGAACAAGTGACCATGTGTTATTCTGATCAAGAGCTGAAATTTTAGCAGCCATGGCATCACGCCAAATCTCATGCTTCACAGCTTGAGTGTAAGTCTTAGGCTCAAAATGAGAAGAAATGGAAAGGCTGAAGTGTTTATAAGAGGGTGAGATGTTTATAAGAAAGCACAGAATTCAAAGAGTGAGGAGAAGTACCTTTACCACTGTGAAGAGATGGTTTAGTTGAGGAAAGGAGAGCATGGTGATAGTCTCTCAGATAAGATGGTGGCTATCGCTGTCTGGTGGACTTTCGCGGTGTAAGAGGCAAATTGTGGACTGGAGGAGCTAGTGGTGGCAAATGCTTAGTGGAATGGACAGGCGGGAAGTCAAGTGGGGGAATGTCTTGTGGTAAGGGAATGGAAGGGGAATTGGTGGGACCGGGAGAAGCTGAATGGAAGGGAAAAATGTGCTCATAAAAACACACATCACGCGATAGAAAAGTGTTGCGTGAGGTGAGGTCTAAAAGAATATGCCCCTTGACACCAGACTTATATCCTAGGAATACACATTTTCTAGCTCTAGGATCCAGCTTGGTACGGCTATGAGAGATGGTAGAGGCAAAGCACAGAGACCCAAAGACTCGAAGACTGGTCAAATCTGGATGGGTTTTGTGTAATACAAAATAGGGAGATACATGACTGAGAAATGGAGAAGGTAAGCGGTTGATGAGGTGTACTGCATGGATAACAACATAGGACCAATAGATTTTAGGCAAGTTAGATTGAAACAGCAAGGCACGAGTTACATTCAAAATATGCTGGTGCTTTCTCTCAACAATACTGTTTTGTTGTGGTGTTTCCACACAAGAAGTTTGGTGCTCAATTCCCTTGGAAGCGTAATACTCAGGCATGATAAACTCAATTCCATTATCAGTCCTGAGTTGTAGAACAGTAGCATGATAATGTGTCTCAACTAAAGTAATGAAGTTTTTAAGAGCCTGGCGAGCCTCAGACTTATTATGCATCAAAAAAATCCATGTATGTCAAGAACAGTAATAAACAATGGTAAGGAAATACTTATGACCAGAAATCAAAGCAATATGATAGGGACCCCAAATATCAATGTGTAACAAAGAAAAAATTTTATTGGAATGAGAGTGACTGACAGGAAAAGGAAGTCGTTTTTGTTTGGCTAGATGGCAAGAATCACAATGATCTACTAATTTGTTTGAAGCAACATAAGAATGTAATTGGAAGACATTTTTAAAAACTGAAACAGATGGGTGTCCTAGCCTAAAATGTCATAGATCAAAGTATTGGTCAGATGACTGGGGAGTTCTGTATTCTGTTGCGAAATTCAGACAACGAGCATCTTGTGTGTGAGGGAGAAAATACAACCCTTCCCTTTCTTTAGCTAAACCAATCATCTTCCATTGTGGCAGGGTCATTACCATAAAAAATGTTTTCTGAAAGATGGCACAACAATAAAATGAATGAGTCAGTTTGGAAATTGACAGAATGTGAAAGTGAAAATTGGGAATGTATAGAACGTTATGAATCATAAGGGAGGCAAAGATTCTCACTGAACCAGAATGTTTGGCGAGAACGACAGATCCATTAGGCAAATGGACATTAATAGGTGAAATAGAAACAAGATGGAGAAAATGAGAAGAAACGGGACATATATGGTCAGTGGCCCCAGTATCTAATATCCAGGAGCTATGTATGGAAGAAGAAAAAATGTCACCTGATGCAACATTATTAATTGCGTGAATTGAGGGAGAGGAGGTTTCCTTTTGAACCATTTTGAGCAGCGTTTGATATTACTCAGCTGTGAAGCCAAGATGTGGCATGATACTGGCAGGCTGTGTGTTGGAACCTGAGGCAATAGGAGTACAGGTCTCTTTAGTCCCAAATTGCTGAGAGATATTGTTAACTGTGGTGGCATTGCGGGTTCTGAAGCCAGGTGGGAATCCATGCTTTTTATAGCAAGTATCTACTGTGTGTCTTGATCTCCCACAGTAGGTGCAATGCTTGAGGTTATTGCGTTCATGTCCCTGAGCAAATACCTGCTTATCAGCTTTAGCAAGTAGGACAGCCTTATCGATTGGAGCTGGGAAGAGGCCCATTTCTTGTTCCTGCTGTGATACGAGGGAAAATACCCGGTGAATAGGAGGAAGGGGTTCAAGCAACATTATCTGGGACTTGACCGTTGAGAAACGATCATTGAAACCCTTCAAGAATCGTATGATATAGTCTTGTTGTTGGTATTTCTGCATTTTGACAAAGGCACCGCAAGAACAACAAGTTTTACAACTACACACCGGAAGAGGACGAAGATTCAACAACTCATCCCAGAAGATTTTGAGCTTCGTGTAGTATTCACTCACTGTGAGATCCCCTTATCTGAGAGATTGAAGCTCATCTTGCAGGTCAGCGATTCTGAAAATGTCACACTGAGCAAATCTGCTACGGAGATCGTCCCAGACATCTGAAGCCTTATCGATCCACAAAATACTCTGAGCAATCGTGGTGGAAATGGAGCGAATCAGCCATGCTAACACCATTGTGTTACATCTTTCCCATATGGGAAATAAAGGATCGTTCACCGAGGGAGGAGAAATAGTGCCATCAACGAACTGAAACTTGTTTTTAGACTGTAAGGCCATCTTCATAGCTCTAGACCAAGAATGGTAGTTAGATCCAGCCAAAGCAGGGGATACCAAGACCAGCGATGGATTTTCATTCGGATGGATATAATACGGACTAGATGGGTTCTGAATTGCTTCAGAAATTGCAGACGAAGCGGAAGAAGGAGAAGAATCTGTCATGGTTGAGGCAACTCACTGCTCTGATACCATATTACAACAATAGACAAGAGAGAAGCAGAAGATCGAAAGAGATCTCTAGAAGCTGAGAAAGGGAAAGCTTACTGTTTTCATTAATGTTAGGTGTATATGTACAGAAGAGAAAAGAGAAACAGCTGGCACACTAACTTAGCAACCAAATTGGTTACAGTAACCAACTGACACACTAATTACACACTAACTATTAACTGAACCAGTCACGTGATAATCAACCTGATAGAATTAGTTACACTGTAAATAAAACTGTTTTGATCTAAATAATATAAAATAGAAAGTAACACGTCATCTAATATCACCTTCTTGCTGTTTATGAGGAGGAGTTTAAAAATGTATAGGGTGTGGACTCATTACCCTCTCTATTGGACCAATAAATCATATTTACAGATGAACTTTTAAGGGAATATACCATATTTTAAAATAATGAATTATAAGACTTATAAAACAACAGGAGATATATCTTTCAAGAATCTAACTATATATGAGCTACGCGTTACTAATTAAATTATGTAGTGCGAAGAACCAAAATATAAATCTCAATATATAATACCTAATGGCTGGTTTGGTACACTGCAATTTATTTTGGTGGAAATGGAGATGGAGATGGAGATGGAAATGAAGATGGAAATGAGGATAGAAATGGATATAAATATAGAAAAAAATAAGGGGTCAAAAAATCAATTCCATGGAATTCATTTCTACCCATTTTGAATTCCATTTCCATTTCCAATTCCACCATACCAAACATAGCATAAGTGATTTGTGTGTGTGTGTGAGATAGAGAGAGAGAGTTGGGTGCTCCATAAAGTATTCAGGGAGATCAATTTAATTATTATTGAATATTGATATATTGAGACCTAAAAATTTCGTATGTACGTGGAAATACTAATGGCTCGTTTGGTATGCTGTAATTGATTTTAGTGGAAATGGAAATAGAGATGAAAATGGAAATGGAGATGGAGATGGAAATAAGGATGGAAATGGAGATGAAAATGGATATACATATAGGGAAAAAATGAGGGGTCAAAAAATTAATTCCATGGAATTGAATACAATTCCATGTATTACATCATGGAATTCATTTCTACCCATTTTGAATTCAATTTCCATTTCCAATTCCACCTCCCAATTCCACCTCCTAATTCCACCATACCAAACATAGCATAAGGATTTTGCATACTGCATAATGCAGATTGCAAAACACCAAGTTGAAGTATTCGGTCTAGCCAGTGAACATGCCCCGTTTGGTACGGGGAATTGGTTTTGATGGAATTGGAAGTGGAACTGAGATTAAAAGTTTCTTTGGTATGCTGAAAGTAGTGGGGTATTATTTTAACTTAATATTTATATATAATGTGAAAAGACTAATATGCCCTCCACACACAAAAAAATTCCCCTCCCCACAACAGCAGCACCTTCGACACCAGCCCGCACAGCCATTGCCCATAAGCTCTCACGATCACGTCACCGATCGCAGGTCCATGCCTTTCCCCCTACTTGCCAGTCTCCTCCACGTAATCGTCACGAGTGGCCTTCTCTCCTTCTCCTTCGTCGTGAGATCGCATCCTTCTCCCCTTCTCTGATTTGCTCATTGCTCAGTTCACTCTAAGCAGCCGTCATGCTCTGATTCTTCTTTTTTGTGGCTGAGGTATTATCTTCCTCCTTCTTTGTTTTTGAGATTTGCCGGTTCTTCACTCCAGTCATTAGAGGCTTTGATATTTTTTTTCCTTCCCGGTCCTTTTATGTTCTGTGATCTGATTGTCTGAAAGCTTGTGAATATTTAGAGGATTGGAGTCTGGTGGCTGATTGGTATATTAAAATGAAAAGCTTGGTGGTAAACCATTACTCTGATTCCTTGTTCTTCAGTAATCCGTTTCATTTTAATGAAAAGGTCATGGCACCATACATTTAGGACGGCCAGTTCGTGCTCTCCGGCTCCTGGGACGGCGAGCTCAGGCTCTGGGACTTGGCCGCCAGTGTGTCCGCCAGCCGATTTGTGGGCCACACCAAGGATGTGCTCTCTGGGACTCAGGCTCTGTAAGTTGAGGAACACTCTCCATGGTCACAGATCGAAGAACTTGTGTCAGATGGAGAGGGAATCACAGATCGAAGACTGAGATGGAGGTGGAAGGCGGCGGAGGAGGAGTTGCCGAGCTGTGTGAGTCGTCGTCGAGAAGAACAGGGAGAGCAGCTGCCGAGCTGCGTGCGTTATCGTCGTGAAGAAAAGGAGAGGAGGAGGGGTAAAATGGTCACATCATTGATTCCATGGAAGTGGAACTGAGTTCCAAGGGAGGCATCATGGAACCAATATTTCTCACCTTTGATGGAAATACCATTTCCATGAAACTGAGTTGCATCCTATCAAACATGCTAAAATCACAATTCCATCCTCAGTTCCAATTCTAACTCTCCACTTCCATGCTACCAAACGGGCCCTGATGGATCGGCCCATTGTCTAGTTCAAAGAAGGCTATAAGTTAAATTAAATTACAGTGTGTCAAAACTGATCATATTCGATCTAGCTTTTATAATATATGTATGCATTTTGCAAACTGTTCCGATGTACATGATACATATCCAAAGTGAGAATCATTCATAGTTGGACGCATGTGAATATGATTTTATATGAATTTGAGAGAGAAGCATGCCTTTATTGATCCGTTTTGGTAAAGGTAATATGTCTTTTTTCCTTTTTCTGAATGATCTTCAAGAGTTCCTTTCTAATCTTTTACGCACCATACATGCAGGCATGCAGCTAGCTAGCTTCTATATTTGATATTGATCGGTATTGCAGTATCACTGTATCAGGTATATATGTCACAGAATTACATGCCTAAACCCACTCTGGAAAAAGTTTTCACGAAGAAAGTGATTAATTATACCTATTATTGACTTTTCAAATCATCATAATATTTTTTTCATTTATATTTCTTTAAATAAAATGAAATGAAGAGCTTCTTCGATGTTCCAGAATTAAAGATTCCATTTTTCTCGGTGTATTTTTGGAAAATGTAAGTAAAACGTACATATTTACTTATCGCTTCATTCTTCCCTTTAATTTGTAACTCATCATAACCTTTGTTCATTATCTAGCACATGGATCATAATGAAGAATTAAAGAAATTGACGTACCTGTACAATTATTTTTTGCAACATTGCTTGATCCATTCGCCTTCTATGAATTATATAAACCTACATTTTGTGCTTCCTTATAAGTGGAAATGTCATAGGTTGGATTTTATTTCTAACATCATGTGATGGCAACTGATGTTCACGTTTGTATACAAATAGCATAGCTTAGCTTAGCTGCCTACAGATAAATAGATTGCTCAGTCCATAGCTTTCTTTCTTCGATATTTGTGTGGGTCGGTTCTGAGACCTCCATGTGTTTTGTGACTTTGTCCCGTTTTGAGATTGCTCCATCATAAGAAATTGTTGTTGTTATTAACAATAAAAACACTCCATCATAAGCTGATTATTATTATTATTAACAATAAAAACACTCCATAGTAAGCTGACGCATGTATTAATTATTAATGAAGGGCACATAAGGATATATCATGATAGGCTAATAGCAGCATTGTGCAATTAAATTGTGGGGCTTCAATGATTAGAGTTTAAAGATGCATATAATCGGGGCCAGCAATCGAAAGCACAAGACTATATATATATATATATATTCCTGATTTGAAAAGGAAAAAAAAAAGGCCGAAAGGGAAGCAAAAGAGAAGATTATGATATCATTATATATTTTTCTTTAATTGCATGATTTGTTTTACTAAAAGTGGAAACATCATTGCATGATTTGTTTTACTAAAAGTGGAAACATCATTGCATGATTTGTTTTACTAAAATCAAATGATTAAATTGTATAGTTGGTGTGGTATCATATGCCCCTTCCATATGTCCTCTCCAACCAGAATTATATTATTGTTCGTTCATCAGCCTATAAATTTGAGTATATAATATAATATTCCCTGAAAATACCAACTGAATTCCACAACTAGCTTGTTTTGACTTTTGAAGGAGTATATAATATTCCCTTATTTGATGGCTGTAGATATTTGAATATACACCTCCAAAATTATTACAAGTTTCATCACTTGATAGACATCTTTCCTAAGAAAATATTTTCCAGCATAAAAAAGGACTAATGAAGCCTAGAAAATTGAACTTATATTACTGGAGTCTTTTAACCTGAATGATGCCAAACATCTCTGTTAAAACATTTTTTAAGTGTAATGTTGCGAATTTAAACCCTATGAAGAATATAGTGCTTGCATGAGTTATGACAAAACGAAATTGAATCTGTATTACTATTCATACATAGCATGTTAAATCCTATAACCAGATTTGAAAATAGTATATATTCAATAATTTGGATAAATGATTGTTAAATATAAAATAATGCTATTTCATTAAATAAATTTGATAACGTTATTAATGATCAATATAATTGTGTATTTATTATATATAAATGGTATACTAATTATTGAATTATATAGTATTTATAATAGATAATTAATCCTGTCATGATTAAAACTTAGAATATTCTCCAGAAAGCATAGTGTGAGTTAGTACTAGTGTGTGTGTGTGTGTGTAGCTTGAAGAGTAACAATATATAACCTCCAAAAGGAAAAAAAACAAAGAAATTAAGGAAAGATATCACACATACCCATGGAAATAAGAAAGCATCTGTGAAGAACTATTTTCCCTTTTGTGTTTATGCCCCCACCAATTCCATCGCCATCCCCAGCCAGCTTCTCCACTGAGCCCTATTATCCAATATAATATAATTTCATATAATATAATAACATTAAAGTTTGTACTATTTGTTAATAAACAAATAGGAATATTGGTTGATCATGCACTTGAATTTATATTTGCATGGAAAGCCTACTTTTGTGGGTTATTTATTATTTAGGTATAGAATTTATCCAATCAACTAATTATCTTTTTATATAGTTATTTAACTGACTTTGAAAATTTTCAAAAACATTTTTTATATTGCACATGATATCAATATATTTTCATGCAAGTCCATCGACTCATTGTGCATACGTATAGTATTTTGTGTTGATTTTGATATAGTTCCAATTTTATCGATTGTCCCCAAAGGGACTAATTTTGATATGGTTGATTATATGGGGGTTACTGGGCAAAAAAAAGGATCATATGGGGTTTAATTATATTTAACGATGACCTAACAAACTAAAAATGACACTCATAGAACATCAATTAATGAACTTATTGGTTCGAAGAAGACAATTCAGTGAAAATATCATTATATTATATATAGTTGTAAATATAGCTCAGTTTAAATTTTGAAAGCTCAGTCACAAAAAATTGAAAAAGACAATCATAGAAATTAAAAGATAAATTACGAAATAATGGTAAATTTAAAAAGTGAGCACTCTTTTATCTTGGATAGCAACAGAGTAAATAACCTCTGCAAAACAAAATGCAACTTCAAGTAGTTGTAACAATTTTTGAAAAAAAAATATGTAAAATGTAAATGAATATGGCTGAGCTGTGAACATTAATGCCACAAAATAAAAAAAAAATTAGAAGTTGGGGGATAAAATGATGAGATTTGGCGACAAGACATGTCCTTTAAGTTTTACTGCACATTTATGAGTTACGACTTTTGAGATATTTTATCGATTTCGAGATGGTTTTAAGGATTTCAATATGAATTTTATAGATTTAGAGATGATTTTTACGTATTTTGATATGATTTTATCTTGACTTACTTGCATTGTTAGAAATAAGTTATTCCCAAACTTACACGGTATATATTCCCGAAAAAGATTATGAGTTACATGAATTGTTTCACTTGGAAGCAACAAATAGTAGTGTTTTTCACTAACACGCCAACCCCTTCCACAACGCAAATGTGTTTAACATATCTACACATTTTTGTGTTCATGGTTATATATGTCTCCCACTCATCTAACTCATCACATTATTTTATTATAGCCGCTTTCTTCATCCAAGTGCAAACTTCTTCCATTTGTATCCACAGTTCCCAATTTTTTATTAAATAAAAATTTAAAAAGAAACCCGTTTTCTTTACGCAATCAATGTTGTTCCCCAAAATACTTCAATCTTAAGGATTAAACTAATGAGTGAAATAATATGCAAAGATTTCAATCTTACTCAGATGTTTCAACCAACATGTTCCTTCATCACCTGTAGATTTCTCCAACTAGTTTAACTTTCTTCTATTCTAAAGGAGTTTTATGAACAGGTTTTCACCCAATGAATGACCATTAAAAAATGGTAATATTTGGATAGTTTCTTACAAAAAAAGGTACTTAAATATTGTCACTTTCTCTTCTAATTTTGCACTATTTTTTATTTTTAATATAAGAAATACTTAATCAATTTGCATATATTAAAAAAGATAGTTATTTATAACAAATGTATTTTAAATTTTCTAAATTACCTTTGTTAATAATATGCATTGGCATTGGAACTCTCTTAAATAGAACTATAGAGGTACTTTTTGGAAGAAAAAAATTATAAATTTGAAAGGCATAGTTGATTAAGAATTTGAGTTATAATATTTAAGATTAAAATAAATCATTTATCTAATTCTTGTATATAGAACACAGGAGGTAGTATAACGTAAATTAATCATTATGGGTGGACCAGACAAAAATGCTAGTCCGTGAAACAGATAAAAAATATTAATTAAGGATAAAATTTAACCCTACAGAATTGTAGCAGCATCAAGATGTAGTTCTAAATCCACTGAAAGGATTTGGTATCAATAAGACTTGGTTGTGGCATTTCAATCAGATTCCCTGTGGGGGGAAGGGCTCAAAAGAAAACAGAATCCTTAACTTTGTTGCAGAACCACTCAGTAGAGTGCCAAATCCCATCCCAGTTCATCAATAACTCCATTCAATCAACCCAAAATAATTGGTAATGCTAGCAAGTGATTCAGCATAATATAATCAGCAGTGCAAAAAAATAAAATTCATTGCGCAATCTCTCTTTACATGTATAAACATGAAAGGAGAAGAATGCTTCGCTGAACAAAGTGGTGTGTGGATTCTCAAAGCCAAATCATTCTATAGTCCGAAACAAATTGACTCTAGGTTGACATCCATCAACGTGTGCGCGCGTGTATTCATATAATTTGAGCTCTCATGACCTTGCACCATTTAGTAAAGACCCTTTCTGTCATGAGCTAAACAAGTAAAACAAACAGGAGCAATAATTTCCTAGGCAAAAGATGGAATCTACAAGACAATGAAAACCGTAAGAATATAGTGTGGTCCCAGAATATGAGGTTCAGAAACTACCAATCGTCAATTCCTGAAACAGTTCGTCTTAATGGCAAAGCAAAGGCAGCAGTATTTGTAGCCTTACAAATGGCATGCTTAGCTTCAACAGGACATTTAAAAAAGTTTCTGTGATGCTGGGAAGGCAATTCTGAGACATGTTTTCTAAGTGATAGAAATTGTTTTTTCAAGAACACGGACATTTTTGTACTTTTACCATTCAAGGAAGTCTCCAGAACCAAGCTTACAAAATAATGTGAATAGTTAGATTCCCTATTGCTCTCCCTCAATAATGCATCTAATGAATCAGTCTACTCCAGCAAATTTTAAACATTTTTTTTATAAATATGTTAACCTGTAATTGATTGCCAAGCAGGGGATGGAATTTTCTAGATCAACCACTTTTTTCTGGAGTTCCGTGTCATAAACATATTTCAAGCTTTCCTACGTCAGAAATGAAATAAGATAATAACTTCCTGTCCTAAATCTAAGCCCCCATTAGTAGTATTACTAATGGGGGCTTAGATTTAGAACTGGAGGGAGTGTTAGGCACATCCCTTGACATGTTCATCTCAAAAGTTTCATCGGTATTACACTGCAACGAACTTACACTGAAGCTAATCAGCAGTGTCTACACCATAAGAATGATACAGAAATATATAAATGATACATTAACAGGGAGGACGACATAGAAATATAGAAATGAGCAACCTAACAAGTAAGTCACGACCATGATCAATGCTTGGCTTGAACAAGCAAATCTAATCAACAGTATTGATAAAACCTCCAAAGGAATCAGAATTTGAGTCCGCTATGCTGACTAAACCAGTCCAGTACATTCAAGTAAACAACTTTAGCACCCTTTGGGCTCAATATCTACCAAAATTTCTGAGAAACTACAGAGGATCTAGAAGATTGTGCCTGTGGTGATGAATCATGAAATCTGTTAATGTTTCACATAGCCATTAAACATGTTTATCTTCTGTATCTAATTTTCAAGATCAGCATAGAAGGCCACCCTTAATTCGTAGCTCATAAAAGGAAGAATCATTCATAAGTCTATCAATTCCTCAGCAATAATCGTGTAAAGTAACAGCTACAGAAGCTAGATGCGAATTATTAGTGCACGACCGTAGGCTCAGCACGTTCACAAAACTTTTCCCTCTAAAACGTGGCTAACTGTTCTAGAACATCACTGTCCAATATGTAGTACTCCTTCCGGTTCTAAATATAGCCCCCATCTATTGTGTAAATTCATAAAACGGGGCTTACATTTTGGATCAGAGGGACTACCTCACTTCTGTAATTACAAATGCTTCAATATGGAGAAAGCATTCTAAACTTGTACAAATAGTGCCAAAATTCAGCACGTATGCATAAGGAGGTAAAACAATTCAGTAGCCTCTTAAATAAGTTTTGGTGCTATTAGAGGAATCAACACTGGAAATAGAAACATTCTACAGAATTTCTTCCTCATTTAGTTTCCTGCTCAGGTGCTTTTTTATTTAGAACATATGCACACTGAAATAAACTAGCAGAACTTAAAAATGACAGCGCATATTTGTTTTGCTGACCCCAAAGTATACAATATTACACTAACCAGACTATGCGAAATGGAATTCATGTCATTTGAAGACATTAGATCAATTGCAGAGATAATAGCCAAACCAAAAGGAATGGCCATAAATGCATATTCATATACCTTGGTTATTGTAATTGCGCTGTCATAAATGAGAGATTCCATTCTCACCAATTATGCCAGTTTATATTCTAGAGGTCAATATTGTAAGATAGTTAACCATTTCAATGTTGTCCATACTAGAAATGAAGTAAGGTTATCAACAAAACGAAGAAGTGGCTTTCCTGGCAATCCAAGTAAACAAAAATATTCAGGTTATTTCCCACATGTAAATGATGTAGTACCGTCATCAGAGGCCAGTTTTTGCTGACAGGATACACCCGATCATTGTTTCCAGGGCATGATATATAGAGAACCAATCAGGAGTGTATCTTAGCTTTCACAATTTGCAAAAATGGCCTTCAATCCTGCTTAGTCCAGGCAATTTTCTCAGACCACCTGTTATGTTATCTCTCAATTTCTTCACATCATCCCACCTACCATCACTAGCATAGATATTAGAAAGCATAACCCTGTAAACACTATCGTCAGGATTGCTCTCAAAAAGCCGATGGGCTATGGTTTCAGCTAGACCAGAATTTCCACATGAATTGCAGCATGATAGGAGAGCTCCCAAGATGCCTTCATCTACTGGTTCCAGCAATGACTGAATGAGATTGTAAGCCTCTTCTAATTCCCCTGCACCGCCTAAAAGTTTCACCATATAAACATAATGCTCAGATCTGGCTTCAATGTCAAACTCATATTTCATCCTCCTGAAAAACTCCCGGCCATCTTGGACTAGGCCGGCATGGCAACAAGCACAAAGGAGAGCAGAGAAAGTGGATTCATCAGGTACTACCCCATTATTTAGCATCCTATTAAACATCCTGAAGGCCTCAAAGGCATATCCATGTAAGCCAAGACCTGAAATTATTGAATTATAAGAAATTGTATTCTGCTTTGGCATCAACTCAAAAACTCTAGTTCCTGAGTGCAAGAAACCACACTTCGAGTACATGTCTACAAGAGCAGAAGAGACCATGACATCCGATCCCAATTCATTCCGAAGAACATAACCATGTATCTCACGTCCAGGCCCTACATTTGCTAACTGAGCAACGGAAGCCAACACACTAGCAATTAAAATAGTATCTACCTTCTTGTCCTTCATGTTCAATTCTCTGAAAAAAAGCAGGGCCTTCACATAATCTCCAGTCTGAGAATATCCAGCTATCAGAGCAGACCATGTAACCAAATCAGGTTGGAATATACTTCTAAAGACTTTATGAGCTGAAGTCATGCACTTACATCTCGAATACATGTTCACCAGCAAACTAACTACATGAGAATTAGAATCAAACCCACTTTTCAAACTTAATGCATTTATTCCATGACCAATTCTCAGCAAGCTAGAATCTGCCACACTTAAAAGCAACCCAACCATTGTATATCCGTCTGGCTTCTTCCCAGCACGCCGCATAGCGTTGAATGTTTGAATCCCTTTATCACATAAACCAGAATACCCATAACCAGAAATCAATGAATTCCACAAAACCAAATCAGGTACAGGAATCCCATTAAACACTCCACTGGCTTCATTAACAAGACCCAATTTGGAATAAGCTGTCACAAGAGCACTGCCACAAATAGAGTCCGATCCTAACCCAGAGACTATAGCCCTTCCATGAGCAAGTCTCAGGCTAGCAGAATCGAAATTCTCTGAACATGCACGTATAATACAAGCATAGGTGAAATTGTCAGGTCTTGTGTTAGTTGTAAGCATGTTTGTAAAGAGAGCAAATGCATTGCGAAATTTCTGGGCATGAGCGTAAGCACGAATCAAGGAATTCCAGAGGTAGACACTTCGGGTGGGAGTTTTGTCGAATACGTGGTGGGCAGAATCAACGGCACCGTTAGCTGCATACTGCCTGATAATTTGAGTTGCGTAAAACGGGTCTTCCGAGAGATGGGACTTAATTACCAAAGCATGCAATTTCTTGACGCTCAATAAGGATTTGCAAATTTTGCAGAGTTGGGATTGGAGTAAATCAAAATGACTCTGCATTAATAAATGAATAACTTCGTTTCACCCATTAGCTTTCTTGATCCTGGGCAAATAATCGTTGACAAGATAACTTGATCTATTTTTGCAAGAACACGGAGTTAACTTCGATTTTCAAGTGGATAGTCACCATATCCAGTAAGCCAGCCAGAAAGGATTCAGTCCATGGTTTCTCCAGTTGCATGCAAATGGTCAGATTCTTCGAGTTGCTTATAAAGGAATTGCCGCTCAAAACTCCATCACTTGCATCAAATCAAATACATGATGAAATTTGCTCAACGAACCTTTTCTTCTAAAATCAAAGGGATTGACAGGGAGCTTGAAGTGGGAATACGAGGCTTGTTTTGACTCGTGACTAACGTGATATATATAAACAAAGTCAACATGTTATTGAATAGCACTATAAAACTCAATGTCGAAAATGAAAATCTCGTCATCAGATGGTCAAAGCTGAGCAGAGATATACATACCTATACATTTTTCTTTGCGTGCTTTTCCCTTGAGATAGGTGAAAACCTATTTCTCAATCTTTAATTTACCATTGTCCATTTTTGTTTTTTTATTAAATCTTTTAATTTTATTTTACCCGTTTAACATAATTAACCCTTGTAACTTTGATCTGCTAACATTTAATTAACCTTTGTAACTTTGATCTGCTAACACCGTTAGCCCATGTACACATTAACAAAAGCAAAATTAAAGATTTAATTAAAAAGAAATAAAATACATAAGTACCAAATTAAAAATTTGAAGAAAGTATAGATACTGCTTTTTCTCACCTCTACCGTTTTGGACTTGTAACATCCATTTTATGGTGGACCTATTTGTTAAGGACATTAGAATGACATCTATAAGTTGCTGGAGGTGAAAGGCAACAGTTGAACCTGAGAGGTTCAACCTCTCACCTTCAGCATTGTATACGCTGGTCTATGATTGAAGAGGGAGAATAAAACATATGTTGAATCCCATGATGGAGTTACAAGCATAAGTAGAACACACAAGTTGAAGAGGGAGGTATAAGGGTCCCAATGGAGATCAAATGCCACATTTACATTTAAAAGAAAACGAGGTAAGAACGGTGGCAAAACACAGGGAGAATGATATGTTGAGGCATGCTTGGTTGGGGTTTGTGGACCGGAGGGTTGGGTAGGTTAAGTGTACAATGGAGATAAATGTGTTTAGTTAAAAAAAATGAAGGGTGAGATGCTATTCCCCCCCCCCTTTTCTCACCCCTCTCCTCCTCTCTCTAAGCCCAAATTGGAGTTTTTTAAGTGGGGGGAGAAAATTGTTGTTGACAACTAAATTACTTGTACTAATTTCTCAATATTCCATCAAAACCCCTTTCCTCAGCCTCCTCAAATAGCCGCGTTCTTTGCTTCCGTTTCCTCTTTTTCGGTCGCCGCCGTTGTTCATTCAGGCCTTGTCAGGTGAGTTCACCATTTTTTTCTGGATTTTTCTGTGATGTACTGCTTTATTCTGCTGCGTTCCCCCCTTTTTCTTTAGTAAGAGATGAAACATAAGAAATGACGGCGACAAATTCTGATTCTGAGGTGCGTGCTGGTAAAATTTGTATCATATCAAGTGTAATAGTTGGTACTTGATATAGTCTACTTCAGTCAGATAAAATTTGAGTAGAATAAGATTTGAGTGCTATAGAGATATGTCTGTGACAATGGCCTAATTTGCCTTGCCTTTTCTTTTGTATTTATAGATGATTTTGTACATTAACAGATCAGACAGTTACAAGCACGTTACAGCACAAATATGAAAGTGGGATCGTGAGATCCATACATATAGGAACTGACCGAAATATTAGCAACAAACTATTGACTAATTCTTCCTCTATCTATTTGGACCTTCTGTCTCTTTTTATTTGGGCCAGCTTCAGTTTTAACATTCCCCCTCAAACTTGGCCCAGGTGAGATGGTGAGGTCGAGTTTGCTAAGGAAGGACCGAAGCCTGTGGTGAGAGATAGCCTTTGTGAAGATGTCGGCAATCTGGTCCGTGGATGGGATATAGTGCACAGTGAGCTGATGACTCAAGATTCGATCCCTAATGTAATGCCCATCTAGCTCGATGTGCTTGGATCGAGCGTGAAGGACCGGATTGGAGGCTAGGACTGCGGCGCTTAGGTTGTCGCACCACGCGACTGGCAGATGTCTGAGATGAAGACCAAGCTCGGAGAAAAGCGACTGGACCCAGGCGAGCTCTGTTGCAAGGTTGGCTAGGGATCGATACTTGGACTCGGCACTGGATCGTGCAACCACCGGCTGCTTTTTGGCTGACCAGGAGAGAAGAGACTCACCGAGGTAAACGCAATAGCCGCCAACGGAGCGACGGTCATCGGGGCATACGGCCCAGTCGGCATCTGAAAAACCTTGAAGGGCGAAGTGTGTGATTGGCTTGATGTGAAGTGCCAATGTTGAGGTGCCCTTCAAATACCTCAAGATACGTTTCACATATCGCCAGTGGACATCAGTTGGAGAGGAGAGGAACTGGCTGAGTTTGTTAACAGCGAATGTGAGGTCTGGTCGCGTGTTAATCAGGTACTGTAGAGCTCCTATTGCTTGTCTAAATTGTGTAGGATTTTCCAATGGTGTGCCATCCACTTTGGAGTAGTGAGTGTTGACTGTCATAGGTGTAGGAACTGGACTGGAGTTTTGCATACCAAACCTGTCAAGTAACTCTAGAATATATCGTTCCTGTTTTAGGTAGAGCCCTATACCATCTCTGAAGGCTTCAATGCCGAGAAAATGATGCAACGCACCAAGATCCTTGAGTGCAAAGTAGGAATTCAGTTTGCTTATGAACACTTCAAGGGTTTTGGTGGAGTTCCCAGTAATTATAATGTCATCCACATAGACTAGGACAAACAAAACAAGTGTTTTGTTCTTGATAAAGAACAGTGAAGTGTCACACCTTGAGTTCTTGAAGCCCCAACTGAGTAGTGTGGTCCTCAGTTTATCAAACCATGCACGAGGAGCTTGTTTTAGGCCATAGAGAGCTTTATTCAATAAACACACATGATTTGGGAACTGGGATGAAATAAAACCTTCAGGTTGCTTCATAAATACCTGCTCTTGTAATTCTCCATTCAAAAAGGCATTATTGATATCCACTTGTCTGATTGGCCAGTTAAAGGTAACTGCTAGGGTGAGAGCAAATCTGAGTGTCACAGCCTTGAGGACAGGGCTGAAAGTCTCATCAAAGTCTATGCCTGGGCTTTGTTGAAAACCCTTTGCCACAAGTCTTGCTTTGGGTTTAAACACTGCACTGTTTGGGGTAGGCTTCAATTTAAATACCCACTTGCAATCAACTATTTTTCTTGCCTTAGTGTTGGGTACCAAGATCCAGGTTTGATTTCTCACTAAGGCATTGTATTCTTCTAGCATTGCCTTTCTCCAAGTTGAGTCACTTAGTGCTTCTTTGACATTCCGTGGTTCATGTAAGCTGTCTGGAGAAGATGAAAAGGAACCAATATAGGGTAACCTAGGCTTGTGTATACCTGCCCTGCTGCGAGTTATCATAGGATGAGGATTATGTTGATGTTCAGCTTGTGGGGTGCATATTTGAGGAGTCATTTGTGGTTCTGGTACTTGTGGTTCCTGGGTATGATGTTGACTTAAGTTGTTTGTTGTTGAAACAGGTTCACTTTGATCTTGTGAGGGTAAAGCATTGGCTGGTGGAGGATTTGCAGCATTCTCATGTGATGATTCTGAAGAGATTGATGATAGTGCAGGTCTCAAGAAGGCAATTGGGCTAACAACAGATTCTTCAGGTGAATTTTTCTTGTTTATAAAGCCTGTAGAGAAGGGAAACTCATTTTCATTAAATATCACATGTCTTGAAACATATATTTTACCAGTAGAGTTTAGGCATTTATAGCCCTTATGAGAGTTGTTGTAGCCTAGAAAGACACATTTGGTTGATCTGAATTGTAACTTGTGATCATTGTATGGTCTGAGGCAAGGGTAGCAAGCTGTACCAAACACTTTGAGAGCATTGTAATCTGGTTGCTTAGCTAGTAGTTTAAAAAATGGAGTGTCACCCTGCAAGACATAAGATGGCAGCTTGTTTATTAAGTCAGTGGCTGTGTGAAAAGCTTCCCACCAGTAGGACAGTGGCATTTTTGCTTGAGCCAACAGTGTGAGACCTGTTTCTACTATATGTCTGTGCTTCCTTTCAGCTCTGCCATTTTGAGCAGAGGTGTGAGGGCAAGAATGTCTGAAATGAATGCCCAATTTGATTAAATCATGTGTAAAACTCCTGTATTCACCACCCCAATCACTGTGTACAGTTTTGATTTTGCTGTCAAATTGATTCTCAACCAAATTCTTGAAGTTCAAAAACGTGGGTAAAGCCTCATATTTAGTTTTCAGTGGGTAGATCCATGAGAAGCAACTGTAGTCGTCTAAAAATAGTATATGATACCGAAAACCATTCATAGAAACAAGTGGTGATGGCCCCCATAGGTCAGTATGTATTAACTCTAATGGTTTGGATGCTTGAGAGTGTGAAATTTTGAATGGAAGCAAGTGTGATTTGCCAAATTTGCATGACTCACAGAAAGGCGTTTTATTCTCACTAGCTTGTCAAATTACAACTGGTTATAATCTGATTTAGCACTCGGTCATTAGGGTGACCAAGTCTACAATGCCATAGAGTCCTACTAGACATAATTCTAGAATCTAAAGCAGCATCCTTTTCAGTTTCAGCAGCCATTACTGTTTCTTTCCCTTGTTGATTCACCTGGAACATGCCATCACTATTTGCAAAGCCCTTGAGTATTGTTGCCCCTGTTTCCTGATCCTTCACAAAAACACCATGGATGTTAAAAATGACATTTGCGTTGTTATCGCGGGCTATCTTGTATACACTCAACAAATTTTTCTTGATCTCAGGAGTAAACAGAACATTGTGCAATTTAACATATCTGTTAGGTACATTCTGTATAGTGGCAGAACCAATTTTCTGTACTTCAAGTTTATAGCCATCTCCTACTGTAATTTTAGTCTTACCATTTGTGTCGATTGTATTTTCAAGTTTGGTGATATCATTTGTGACATGGCTTGTTGCTCCACTGTCCAAGTACCATGCGTCATCAGCCACAGTTTCTGGGGTAGCCCAATAAGCATTATCAAACTCATGGTGAGAGCCAAAATCTGAATTCTTTTTGCTGACAGAGTTTTTGTCCCTGGAAGAAGGTGAGAAAGTACGATCAAAGCGATAGAAGCAAGTTTGCACAGTGTGACCAAACCTTTTGCACAATTGGCATTTGGGATTGTCATCATCGTCACTGTTGGTGTTGTTTCCAGGAGGGGTTGATCTGTTCTAGTTTCCTCGACCACGTCTGCCTCGAGTTCGACCACCGCGCCAGTTGTTTCTAAAGGTGGTATTATTTCTGTTTGCACGAGCAAAGTTCACCATGTTGTTGTTCACAGAAAGTTGGCTGAACTGATTGAGTTGTTCAAGCCTAGATTCAAAGGTATAGAGAGTTGTTTGGAGGTCTATCCAACTAAGTGTATCAGCTTGATGAGACAGTTGAACGACTACTGGATTATACTCGCCATCAAGGCCAGCAAGTGCTTGAATAATTAGATCTGGAAGGGGAATGGGGCTGCCAGCCAGGGACAATTGGCTTGAGATGCCTTTTAGTTTAGCAAGATACTCAGACATTTTTAGCGCCCCTTTCCTTGTGCGTTGAAGTTCCGAACGGAGCATTAAAAGACGGGACTTTGATTGAGTGCCAGCAAGTTGTTTTGCAGCTTCCCAAAGACCAGCAGAGGTGGAGACATGTATCATCTCTGATGATACTTCCAGGGTCATTGTATTAAGCAGCCGCCGAAAAGAAACTGATCTGTGGATTCCCAGTCTTCAAAATCAGGATTTGGTTTGGTCTGATTATTTTCAGACAGAAACTGGGGTGGGCAAGGCTTGGTACCATTGATGAAGGTTTCAAGTTTATACCCTTTGATAATGGGTAGAACATGGGTAAGCCATATGGCATAATTTGCTCTGTCCAGCTTGACAGAGCAATTCAGGGATGGGTAAATATTTTTCTCACTGTTCTTGGCTAACAGGGAGGCAGATACATGGCTGCTGGTGCTGCTTTGTTCGTCAGACATAGCGTTTTGCTAGATGACTCTGATACCAAGATAAAATTTGAGTAAAATAAGATTTGAGTGCTATAGAGATATGTCTGTGACAATGGCCTAATTTGCCTTGCCTTTTCTTTTGTATTTATAGATGATTTTGTACATTAACAGATGAGACAGTTACAAGCACGTTACAGCACAAATATGAAAGTGGGATCGTGAGATCCATACATATAGGAACTGACCGAAATATTAGCAACAAACTATTGACTAATTCTTCCTCTATCTATTTGGACCTTCTGTCTCTTTTTATTTGGGCCAGCTTCAGTTTTAACACAGTCATTACGTTGTATCGCTTTGTCGATTTAAGCTTTCAAGTTTGTTTTGTTACTGTGCTGTTACTATGCCTGGGAAAATTCAGTCTCAAAAGCCAAGTTTCGAACCATTTCGATTGTTCTCCCCGGACGGCGACAACAACAGTTGTGGGTTCGGTTTTTTTTATGCTAGACGGGCACTTTCTATATCTCCACCTCCTTGTATTGTGTTTGCCTCTGGGGTATTCTTTGCTGTTGCAATTTTCTCTCTACTTCATTGTAGAATTTAATTTCAATGGAAATTATTTATTTTGATTACGGGATCAATGTAAAATAGGCTTCATCATCATTGGAATACAATGCAGAATCAGTGAGCCTTCATGGGATTACTCTGCTGAAGGTAGCTTGTCTCCTTCCGAAATTTTCTTGCCTGATTAAAGCCCTTGATTCAGACATCAGAAGTGGGCACATTTCATTTTCTCAATGATGAGGGAAGCTTTTGTGATCATATTGTTACCATGTGATGCATATTATTTTGGATATGTTTGGTTGTGAATGGTTTAGGGTGAATACTATTATAGCATGGTTTATGATGGTGAATACTATTATGGAATGATTTATATCTTATCATATGTGAAATTTTGTTGCCCTCTTGTAGTGATGGAATGGCTTTATCAATACTATTATCTTTTAAAGATTATATCAAATTATTTTATCATATACAAGTGAAGTAATGTGTTTTGGAGTTCAGACACTCTAAAAAATGGTTGTTTTAATATAATTATTATGAACAAAAAAAAAAGAAATGCATAAATAAAATTATAAGGTTATAACTGTCAACTTAGAATTTACTCCCCTCCTGCCTCTCTTGAATCAAACAACAATAAAATATCTATCATACCATCACCTCCATTTGAACCCAAAAAAGCTCATAACCTACCCTCTCGGTCTCTCCTAACATCACCCACCTTTCATTAACCCCACCTCCCCTTCTTTACTTTAAACCAAACAAGGCCATTGTGATAAGTACAAAACATATATTAGCACCTTAACATCTCATCAGGCAGAGGGCGTAGGGTCTCCAATCTGTATTCTAATACCTGCAAGAAATAATGTAACTACTTTTGAGAGATCAGGGTATGGAAGAAATGCGAAACTTGCATCTAGGCTTACCCTTCTGCACTTTCTGCGTTAGATATTTCCAGAAACAACAAATTCAGGTTGAAGTCATCACAGAGAGATTAATCACTACAGAAACAAATCTTGAAGCAGGAAACTTTGGTAATTGATATCCATCTTTCATAATTACTTTAGCTGTCATTTCTCATCTAGCATAAAGAATTAATCAAGTGGTCAACCACTCTTCCTTAGCTTCAGACACTGAGAAGATATCATTCTGCAGATATGGACTCATCTTGAAGCACGAAAAGAGTAAATAAGAGAAATTGTGCCATAAATTAATGTTCCCATTTTCCTACCTTTGAGAAAAATATAATCTTCTAACGGATATTGGTCAAGGAAAAGAAAAGAGAATATGCACATTTCACTTTACCTACATAAGGAAATTGATCATGTTAACAAGTGTATGAATATTACCAATCTGCAGTAAATGTGCATAGTTTAGCAACTATCTTGGCCAAACCAATAAATAGAATAGTGCTGACGTAATTACAGAACAGAAAAGGCAACACTCAACTATAGAGACATTAGAAAAACACAAGACATATTTCAAAATTATAGAACTCGAAAAGATAGATTCATCAAAAAAGAACTTCAAGGCCACCTTGAATCATAATAGAAATAGAATTACCTGTTTTTGAATTGGAGTCGCACGTTTCCCTTAAATTCTGAGCATCTGAATAGGTCAGGCATGGAACTGGTTTTAGTTCTGCATACTGCGAAAATAAGATGACCCAATTGTCAAATATGAACCAAACCAAGTTTGTAATCCACATGAGCACCCCTTTATTTTATTATATTTATAAGTCACTTTCAATATAAAAAATATTTTAAACTTCATTAATTGACTTAAAATTTAATGAATTTACAATTTTATCCCTATTTAATATCATAAGCTGTATGCTATAAAAATAAAGCTTATCCATAATAAATAAAAGGTAAAATCGTATGTTCTTATAAAAATTTATTGACATCATTTATAATTCTTGGACCAACAAAACATTATCTCTGTGTTTTATAAATATAGTAAAATACACTAATAGAAGGAGAGGCAGGTATAAGTTTGTAAAAAATGCATTCGTGGACAAGGAGAGGTTAAGAAAGAGGGTGAATTAAGGTACTTTAAGATGATTATCAAATGGAGACAATAACAAGAAGAAGAAAAAAAGGAGGAGGGTGAGGGGGATGGTGGAGTCTAATTAATCATAACTAACTTTGACTTGGTTTGTTGATAGATTAGACCTCATGAGGGACCTCTAAGGAATCTCTAAACTCCATTCTTCTCTGTTAATTATGAATCAAACCCTTCCCTTAAACTTTATCATAATAATAACCCCTTTTTCAAGTTAACCCCCCACTTTATCTTGCCTTCCCTCAATCATCATGTGTGTGTCATATGACTCATATTATCGATTGGTCAAATCTGCAAGAAGTTCACTTATAAATTATAAGATCAATAGTTCAAATCTAATGGTTGATAAAATGATGATGTTGGCAGACAAATTTGTAAATAATTTTTTGTTAAGTTTTGGGGCATGTTCTGACTTTGATAAGTTATTTTGACTCAACTCACTTAGTGACTCTTTACCAAAAGTTGGAACATCAAATTCATGTAAGTTAAGATAAAATTCATCTCACATACTTACCTTGTAAATAATAGATCAAGTTGTAAAAATAGTTTTCAACGCTAGCCTATACAATTTTTTAAATTGTTATGTATAAAAAGAACATGTATATCTCACGCTATTCACCACTCTATCTTTTTTTGGGCCAACTATTCACCACTCCATCTTATTCCTCCCTTGTATCATTATTAATGAGAAGCTGCGCGTTACATTTCACATATTTATAATAATAATCTCTTACCAATGGACGTTTGGTAGAGTTGGTAAGGGCTATTATCAGCATTCCTCAAGGCGAGGGTTCGAACCCTGGGGAGTGACAGCCGCGATAATTAACGCAACCTCAAAGAGGTTGTCCCATCAGTTCCTCGCTACCCTGTAAGGTCTCCTCGCGGGGGTTCGGATTAGTCTGGGGCGGGTAATGGACCCAGGATACCGAATGGTTTATACCACACAAAAAATAATGATAATCGCTTACACGTACAATACTTTTGACGCAATATCTATGATAGCCTTCGTGACATCAAGCAAACGACTTTGTTCATGTTTATGGGAATGGAATAATAAACAGAATTACTGGCTTCCGGTGGTGTCAAATGTAAATGTAAGATGTACTTAACTGATATAATTACATTAATTATGTTAGTTAAGTTAATTAATACAATATATTAAAAATTAGAAAAGTTATACATTTATGATCAAATAAACTCTCGAATTATATATTATATCAAGTATTAGAAAAATATATCAAAGAGAAGCAAGTGATTATAAAACCATATCATTGGGCTCGATCCCACATAACACTTCTGATCAAGTCAATACGATCTCAAATATATACGTGCATCCTTGTGTGTATACACCACACGGCATTTTTTAAAATCCAAATATTCAATTATTTATTTTTTAAGTTTATAATTAAAAATCACAAATAATTCAAATTAATTCATCTTAAACAAGTCAAATCTCATATAATGTGATGGAGAATTATTTCAATAATACATAAGGATGTATCCTTTCTATATATATATACTCTTACCACAGTATGTTTGGGAATCATTTTGAAGCCCATAGAATGCATTCCCAGTCCAAAATGCATTTTCCCATAAGAAGTTGGGTGTTTGGAAGAGATGGAAACCAAAATGCATTGTGGGGGTTAAAATGGATTCTTGACAGAAAAATAAAAAAACTCATTCTGCCAGTAATGACATTCAAGTCATGATCTTAATATTCCAAGATACGATATGAACATTTCAAGTTGCAACCTGTAACACTCTAAATTGCAACCTAAACATGAAAATCCGAAGTCACAACCTGAGACATTTAAACTACTTTATCATTTTATTTTTTTCTAATTTTATCACACTATATAGAATAATATATATGTATTATTTAATGAGATTCATTTTCTTTTAAATTACTTTATACTAAAAGTAACTTTTACAATGTTTATCCAAACAAATTTTCATTTTTCAAAATGCATTATGAATAAAAGTCATTTTTCAAAATGCATTTTGGTCAAAAGTTATTTTCCCAATGGTTATCCAAACTGACCCAGTATCATCAATGGCAACAGCAAAAGGAAGAGGGACCGACCCCCAAGTTTAAAAATTTATTGTTCAGATTAAATAGGTGCCATACATCTTCGATTTCGTCAGAATTCACTACTAGAAAAATACGATTCAGCGACGGAAAATCCGTCGCTAAATGGCTATTTTCCGTCGCTAAAATGAGGGTCACTAATATTTTCCGTCGCTAAATGAAAATTTTCTAAAGGAAACTAACCATTTAATGATAGATTTTTCCGTCGCTAAATGGCATTTTTCTAGTAGTATTTATCCAAGTTTTATAACTTGTTTTTTAATCTTGACCCTCTTCATGGCAATAATCCCAACTATACACTTGAGAAATTATCTATTATTCTTGTTCATGATTTATAAATATATATATATAGAATCACTTATTTTATATTTTCTATAGATGTTAAATACTTAATGAACATTGATTTGGATATTGATGATGGCGTATACACTCAAAGTTAACTAATATATAGGCAGACGTAGGTGAGTGAATGAGAAACGTGTGTTAAAAAAGGATGTAAGTTGTAATGAGCATAATTTTTCAAGAGAGCTATACCCTAAAAACTAATTGTTATAATTGGGGAATCCAAAATTTTATAAGATCCCATTTTTTAAGTAAACATTTCAAACGTGGGATTTGTCGCAGTGATAAATACTGGGCCCAAACAAAATGGTTGAAACGTAAGTTGAGATTGAGACTATCGATGTTTGATTTTATTAATTACACGAGGGGCTTAAATACAGTGATATAAGAAACGGGTTGAATGTGAAAGATGGGAAGCACAAATTCAAAAGATAAAAACAGAGAGAGAGACTAATCATTTTGGGGCAACTAATAAATTAAATCAAACAAATGGTTCGCTGTCATTTTGTCATCACCATTCCCTGCAATCCAAGCTGTCCTTGTCTTGTTTGTTTGCAATTTAATAACCCTTATATTCCATTGAAAAAAAAACCAGAGAAAAGAAATCTCACTTACTCCTTTTGATCTATCAATTGAATCTTGGCAACCTATTATGATGAGATTGCTGCCACAATAAAGCTTTAAATGTGAGTTAAGCCCATCTGCAAACAACGGGAAAAAAACGATGATGTGATGGCGTTTTACGCGCTTGTTTGGGAACGCCGTTTTTAAAATGGTACACATAAGTCAAAACAAAATTATTTTGAAATCTGTAAAATCCATTTTGAAATTCATAAGAATCATCTTAAAATCCGTAAAATACCTCAGAATCTGTAAACTCATTTCTCCCAACGGAATTCCCAAACACACCGACATGTAGCCACTTCGGAATTCATAAATAATTGAGAAAAGTAATAAAAAACATCAAAGTTCATGCATATATGAGACCTAAATTGTGTAACATTGCTTAATGAATAGTACAAACGAGATTGATGATAGATCACATATACATGTATATATCGTTTCTGGATATAATTTGACTGTGGCAGTATGGACGTTCAAAAATGGAAAATTGTTTATTTTATAATTGCCCTTTCTTTTACCCCTTTTTGCTGGCTTCAATATTGAATGAGAAACAGTAGTTCTGTTGCTTTTATTTTGTTTATATCGTGTGTTGTAATTATTTGTTTTTTTTTTTCTTTTAATTTACGTGAACTACTTGATTTGGAAGCCTCACATTTAAACAGTCATAGCTTTTCGGCCACTTAATTAGATGGCAAATGCTTATCAATCAACACATATTGTTCATGGCCATTTAGGATAATTCGCAATCGCTTTTCAGAATTTCATCTCTTCCGAGCGCTATCATAACAAGGATGTTAAAGGTAGCATCTAAAGTCTAATATTTTTATAGTTAAAATATAATCCACTGTTTAGTTCCTGTTTGTTACAAGTCTCACAAAACAAGTGGAATTTATAAGTTTAAAGTGTTCTCTTTTCTATCAAACCAATCTTTTTGGGATGGATTCTCTCAAGTTTGTGATTATCATGGTAATGCATCAAATATCCTCAAAGACTCCGCCATAGATAACAAGTTGTGTGAAGTGCTGTGGTGTGGAGTCGTTAAAAACATCGATAACAATCTTCAAAGGGTATATCATTGTCATCTACCCATAGGCGGACCTGTGTGGAGTTCACCGGGTTCAACCGCACCCCCTGACTTTCAGAAAATTAGGTATATATTAGTACTATGTAGTTTATTTTGCACCCACTCATTTGCTAATTTTGAACCCACTAATTTTTTTTAAATTCTGCTTATAAGATATTAAGAATAAGTCACATTTATATTCTCAAAAAATAGTTTGCACCCCTGAATCAGGGTTCTGAATCCGCCACTGCATCTATTCCATATTGAGAAGCCTGGTAAGATAAGTTTATAGCCCAAAATACTCATATTTTGGAATGTGTTCTCCATTTAAGTTTGTGTTTATTAACTCTGGGGGTTGGTTCAGCGGTGTGGGGCTAATCCAAGCTTAATCAAGGTTAGGGGTTCGAATCCTGCCTTGGGCATGCAGCTCCTTAATAACCAGGGCCAGCTGTCTCACCCATTGAGGTGCCCCGCAATCAGCGAAGGGATTAGTCACTGCTTCCGACGATAGATACCCTCGGTTTACCGGAAAAAAAAAGTTTTTGCTTATAACAGTTCATGTGTTAAAATTTCTCCAAAAAATCTTCTCTTGTATTAAGGTTTTATATGCATCATAGTTTGCTCATAATACATATGTGTGTGTGAGCAAGGAAAACTGCAAGACTTGTTTATTTAAATTATAAAAGTGACGGGCAAAATTCTCCAACCATTTATATTTATATATCTACGTAAGAAAATCCGTCCAACGTACTCATGTGACCCTGATTATACCAGGTAGCTAGAATGTCGTTATTAGCTATAAATACGAGACATTCATCCATTTTATTTATAATATTTACCAACCATTTTCCTCAAATTAAATTATTTAACTTATAAATTGATATATAGTATAATATTATATATGGCTATTTTAAAAAGATTAAGTCATATTTATTATAATTAAATAATTTATATAACTTGTTTGATTTACTTAAATTAGTTTAAATATAACTCTTATAGTAAGGATTAGATGAGTATTTTTCATTTTATCCACCTGCAACCTCAAATCCTCTCATGTTGATCCAAAGGAGCGCGAGCAACAAAAACGGGTTAACTTTAATATTTTGTTATATATTTTCTGGGTTTTGAAAATTCAACTGATACATTGCCGATAACTTGCATATATAAAATAATGAGTCCGTTTGGGAACCCGGTAGAAAAGTACTTTTACTTAAATCGAGGTAAATATATGAAGGAGGTTATCTTATCTTACGAAAAATACTGTTATATTTATGTTTGGGCTCTCCATAATTATTCTCAAATAGGGTCAATACCTGTACGATTGAGCAGGATAATGGAATGAGTTATAAAATCATGACATTTTGATTAATGATGCTGGTTTTAATCTGGCAGGAACAGAACAGAGGTTGGGATTTGGTTTAGGATTAATTAGGCAATAATTAACTGAATCTTAAAATATGACTAATACAGTGCTTGTTTGGGAACTCCGTTGGAAAAATGGATTTTGTAGATTTTGAAGCATTTTGGGAATTTCGAGATGATTTTACGGATTTCAAAATGGTTTTTATGAATTTCGAGATGGTTTTTACAGATTTCGAGATGGTTTTATCTCTACTTACGTGCACCGTTTGGAAAAATGGCTTCCCAAACAGGCACACATATGATCAAGAACGTAACTTTCATTTTAACTAACTGTGACTTAACGGGCAATTAAGTTGATTCATAATTGTTGATTTATTTGCTGCCTATTCTGTTCATCAGACACACATCTCCAATTCAGGTTTTAATAACCATATAGATTCATTTCAATATTGAAAATGAGATTTATCCAATCTTGTCCTGTATAATTTAGCAACCATCAACGTGATTAAACTCGTCAGTGTCTTCTTCCAACCTTTAATTAAAAGTCTAACATTAATCGTTCTAACTAACTTTTGGAACAAATTATTGCAGTGACAAAATTATTATTACAAGGTAAATTGCAAAATTTGAAAGACATTTTGATACGATTTCATTTGCAGATATGCACACACTATTTTCCACGTGCAACCAAGAATTCGTTGTCAAAGTGCATGTATGACAATCACATTGGAAATCATATTTACATAAGTCGAGACAAAATTCATCTTACATACTTACCTTAGTTTGTGTGAAATAATTCTTCCAATAGATTCTCAATACACGAAAAAACAATTTTTTTGAAAGGTCGATCAGACTATTCATAATCCAATTAAAAGGTGTAGATGAAGACTTAAGGGAACGTTCAATGAAGTTATTGCGTGAGACCTATAAATTAATAATCTATTCAACGTTTTGGTTTTTGATTGAGTTTAACGACGTCAGGTGATCTATATAGTATATGTTGTCTATAAGGACAAGATTTTATTTTTGTTGGAGCCAAATTAGGCCAGATCATGGTCTGCAAAATCCAAAAAGAGCAGAAATTTTGAGGGTTAATTAATCACTTGTTTAGTCTTAAGTAATTCCTGAAGGAGTCACTTGAGCTAATATATGATTAACTCATTGCAACTCGGTTGATATGATGAATTGAACATGTTACTCAAGTTAAATTATACAGTTGTTTTTAATGTTGAGTTGGAAAGAACATGGTTTGAGTAAAAATAAAATTATACTTCATTCAATTTATGCCTAAATAACTCTATTTCATCGTGCTTGTTTGGAAATTACTTCCTCCCAACGGGTGTACAAGTCAAGACAAAAAACATCTCAAAATTTGTAAAAGCATTTTAAAATCTGTAAACTTATATCTTCTAACAGAATTTATAAATACACACATTATATTAATGCCAAGTTTTTATCTAGTACTGGAACAATTATTTTAACCAATTTAATGACCAATTTTCAGTTTATTGAGAATTGGGTAAAGTGCAGTTACTATTATGGAGAAGTACGATTGGGCAAGAGCACTAAATAGCGAAAATGAAAAGAAAGAAGATAGAGACCGTTGGATGGGCCCGATGAGATATTAGTTGAACGAACGGGATGGGGAATGTGAGAACTGAGAACACTATTCACTAGCAGCCATACACGTCATCATTGGGTGTGATCGAATACAACGCTGTTGCGAGGACAGAACAAGCGTGGCCCAATCACTGTCAGTATTGGCGGTATAAGGGTGTGGGCCCATGTCTCGCGCTGGCTTCATATTTTCTTAGCACTTATCATTATTTATTAATTATTAATAAAATAAAATGTCGGCCCACAAAATTTAACTGCCTTTAGTGATCCTGGATTTTTAACACTGCTGTATCGTTACCGTTTAAGTAAGGTATCGGATTCGAATTTTTATGTATATAATAGTTATTGTTGAAAGATTTATGCACCATTTCTAGCTACGTGACACGAGTCGGATCTACATTAGTTGGGGTAAAGCTCCGGAAATCAGACGAGAAACAAAAAAAGCTTCGTTTTCGTAATATCTCAATATACTCAACCCATGAAATATATATGTATTTTTTATATTTGTATAGATTTTATGTGTGAAATTAATTCAATTATCAAGTGTAGGTTTTGTATAGAAAAATTTAAAAGAAAATTAAGGGCTTTTTCAAAAACTAATAATTGGTTTGAAGAAAATAAGATTTTAGAGTTTCATTCATTTGGATGGCATCAGTGATCATTTTTTAAATATATGTTCGGTGCATTACACCAGATGCCAAAAATAGTATTATTTGATAGCTTTGTTGCCAACAATATTACCCATAGCTCATGAAAAGTAATATTTTTTAATAAGATTATACATAAAATGTATTGAAATAAAAAGGTTGATAGGGGTGTCCATTCATTTATGCATTTATCTATTTATTTTAATAGTAGTATTGTAAATAAAACTTTGGCAAAAAAAAAAAGCATTGTAAATGAAACATAAGTGGCATGGATTGTCGGTCATCGTTGCGTCTATGAAGCAGCTCCAATCATTGAGAGAAATTCCACGGACGAAATTCATTTTTGAAAATCCGTTAAAAAAAAGTAGTTATAGATTTCAAGATGATTTTATGAATTTTGAGATGATTTTACAGATTCCACTATATTTATTACGGATTTCAATATATTTTTTTACAGATTTTAAAATATTTTTATCTGGACTTACGTGTATCATCGGGAGAAAGTGTTTCTTAAATATGAAGTAAGTGACCGCTTACTGACAAACAGTTTTCTATTATATATCTTCTTTTTTTCTTTCTTTTCGCCTGCCACTATCAAACAAATGAAAATGAAATGTTCGGTATTTTCACCACTGTCATATTCATTAAAATTATGTTATTTTAGTTCCCTTTATTATCATCATAATGACATAAAATTATATTATTATCCCTCCTCACATCACACATGAGACAAGATGTATAGCTAGTGTAAATTATAAGGATTTAATGTCGATTTCGAAATCCATTTACTCGGATTGAGATAAATATGTCAAAATAATTGTCTCAACTTGTGTGTGTAACGTGAAAAAAATAGAGAAAAAAGCTTTTCTAAACACACTCTTAATTAAGTACATATGTGTGTATTTGGAAATCCATTGAGAGAAATAATTTTATGGATTTTAAGATAATTTTACAGATATCGAGACACTTTATATGGATTTTGAAATGTCTTTTGTCCTGACTTAGGTGCACCGTTTGAAAAATTTTTTCCCAAACATGTACATAATCGATGTCCACTTTCTTAAGTGTTTGTTTGGAAACAACGTTTCTCCAACCGTACACGCAAGTTAAGACATAACCATTTTGAAATTTGTAAAAACTATATCGAAATCTATAAAAACCATATCGAAATCTGTAAAACTATCTTATAATTCGTAAAATACTTTAAAATATGTGAACTCCTTTCTTTCAACAAAATTTTCAAACACGTACCGTGATACAGTCATACCCATCACATCCAATTCTCTAATAATAAACATTTATATTAGAAGTCTACCCTGACTGCCTCCTAAAGTCACATGTATATCCCCAAGAAGTCAAAATATTTTACATACTTTCCTTTTTAACTTTACAGTGTTATATTTTAAAAATCAACAATCAAAATCACAATTAGAATTCAGGAAGTCTTTTTTTTTTTTACAAGCATTGATTTAGGTTTAGTCAAAACGCAAAATCATCATTCGTCGTACATGGATCATTTCCATAATAATATATATAATTAATGGCTTTGCTTAATTAATTAGTTTACTTCTGTCCCCCACACCGAGTTGATTAAAGTCTTAATCTTTCTCTACGATCCCCAGTTAGGTGGAGTTTTAATTTTTATTTTTTTTACCTCCACAAAAGTACTCTTTTGTATTTCATGTTTGACTAAACTATATATATATATATATATATAAATTAAAGATTCTTTTTCTTTCACATCCCTTTAAGGCATCATGCTTGCGAATCACTTATTTAATTAATATATTGTATTATTTATTATGAAAACAACAAATAATAATCATCTCCTTCAACTAATCGATTGTGATACTACCGAAATTTACATTCAACGCTTTGACAATTGCATTGTGAAAGTGAGAAATTCCAGGCTTCGTTCTTCTCCAATCCTCTCCTTAAACCGTAAATATATATATTTATATAATTAGATTACTTTTAATTAATACATTAATTAGGTTCCGTTTTCAACATTAAGAGACATAAATGTATAAAAAATTGGATAGCGTGTTGAACGCAGTATTACTATTTTCCCATGTAAAGCATATATGATTTTTTTGTTGATACCTTATTTTGATGATAACAAAATAATTTCAAGAATTATAAAGCTTAAATTGTTGATAATTATGTGACTTTACTGAAATACTCGAGTTCTATCAAGTTTGTGTGAAAGTATTGAAGAATACTCGAGTTGTGTGTTTGAATACTCGAGTATCAAGGTTTTTCATACATTTAAAATCAATACTTTCAAGCAATACTTGAGTTTTTGTTGAAAGTGTTGACAATACTCGAGTTCTTGATTTCAATACTCGAGTATTGAAGGTTGAAAATGTTTATGAAATCCAACACTTCAAGAGAAAACTCGAGTACTATGATGAAGTGTTGTAAACACTC